>JAYJMB010070688.1:1525-24104 GCA_036873735.1 Pouteria campechiana | reverse complement strand
GAGAGAGAGAGAGAGAGAGAGAGAGAGAGAGAGAGAGGTTGAAAGAAAGAGGGAGGGAGGGGGCAGTCGTTGGCCTGGCACGTTGGGCAGGTGAGGAGGGAGATAGAGAGAGGGAGGCAGCAGCTGCGGCCGCAGCACGCCGAGCAGGTGGGGAGAGACAGAGACAAAGAGAGTGAGTTGATGTACCTGAGGTAGTTGGCGATGGCGAAACGGAGACGGCGACGGTAGAAGTGGGAGGAGAATCGCCGACAGTGAAGGGGACGACAGAGGCAGTGAGGGAGGAGGAAAATTGATTCGAAATGCAAATGCCCTAGTAAAGAGAGGAGAGGAGTTCTTTCATTTCATGCGGGCACGGGCATCCAAGCGCCTCGTTTTTTCATTTATTTATTTTTTAAAAGCCAGACTGCCGGTTCACTGTTGAACCGGCCAGTTGGAGCAGTTTTTTGAGTGGACTGTTGGTTGGCCACAATCGGACCGGTGCCAAGTCCGGTCGCCGGTCCAACTAGTCGAATTGGCCGGTTTGGTCCGGTTTTCTAAACACTGATGAGGACCCTCGTGAGCATCCTCAGTAGGATTTCCTTCGTGGGCATCAGTAGGATTTCTCTCATGGTCATCCTCAGGAGGATTTTCCGTGATAATGAATGCTTGTCGAATAACATTAGATGCCCACACTCCTAGAGACCTAACAGGACCTCTGAAATCATGTGCATATAAAATGCCACCTTCTTCTATCTCTAATATCAGATCACATACTCCCTACTGAACACTCCCACCGTGGGGATCACTTACCACGATTGTGCTAGCGCTAGAGTCCCTTGGTACAGAAACATTGGTACTGCCCCCACCTCTAAAGGTAGGGATGGTAGGGTTTGAAGTAGCAGATGAAGAGCAATGCAAGAACTAGCCCACTAGAGCCACAACAACTATTCCACCCATTATATAATACCAAAGGTGAGAGCCTCCCTTAGACTGAGTAGGAGTAGGAGTAGGAGTCAAACTTTCCTCCTTAAACAACTCATTTGTCACTTCAGGCATTTCAATATGACAAATACGAATATACTTTTGAAGCTTGTTCAAGAGAGGCTCCATGTAGTGATGGATGAGGTACACAGTCAGTAGTAAACCACATGGAAAGGAAATGTAAGAAAAGAGAGCTCTTATGTGCTCTCTTTTCTTATACTTCTTCATTACCTTTAAAATATCCTTCTCCTGCCACTGACTTGAGCTCTCCTTCTAGTCATAGTGGCTTGGGTCCAACAAAACAGTATGAATATGAGAGAAAAGTATCCTATATATCTTACTAGACTAAACTAAGACTTATAGGATTGCCTGCCATCCACACCGAGTTGTATCTGATTGATATACGCTAAGGCAAATACGTAACGGCACAAAGTCAGTCGAATTGGCTGCCTGTCACCCTATTGTAATGGGGTAGTTCATTTTGGTTCGAATGAATCCGAAACTCAAGTCAAGGCATCGAATATGAATTTATGTCCATTTTACCTAGATAAATAGTGGAAAATCCCTTTGTCACTTTACGCTGGATAAGCTTAGCTCACTTTTTCATCTTTGTTTAAGGCCCTGAAAGTAGATCCTTCAAAAATTCTAAGGGGTTAAGCCTCACAGTGTTTGCATTTCCATCTTTATCCATGATTGTGGCAAAGGTGCTTACTATGATGCTCAAGAAGGTAAAAAGTGTGGGTATGAAATTATGAATGGATTCTCCACAGCAAGAGCTGCATCAGAGTTTCCCACTAGCAGCTGAAGATGGGCTTCTTTGACCTGATGACTCTGGCTCTATTTGGTAAGGAGGAAAGAGGATCGAAAAGTTTCACATCCTTTTCATCCCTTTAGATGTAATTTGACATCTTTACAACCTAATAACATTAAATTTTTCTCCTTATTACCTATATTTTTAATCATTATTTCTCATTTTTTTATACAAAAAGTCTACCTATTTTGTCTTTATTCACTTCTAATTATAATCTCTATCATATCCCATCATGCCTTCTCGTTTTTTCATTCTCTCCCCCCCCCCCCCCCCTGTCTTTTCCTGATTCCCAAATAGACACTAAGGGTGTCAATTCATATAACATTGTTCATTTGTTGAATCAACGTTGGGAGTTAAAATCAATATTCAAATAATAAATTGTTGTGGATTTGTACTAGTTATCAAAAGCCATCACTTTGTGTCACACCTTGGGCTCACCCGGAGCGTGTGAAGATCTTAGTGGTTCTTATATTTGCTCACCGGGTCTAGCCCAAATCTCTCTCTTAAGCCCGCTTTAAGGTATTGTCCTAGGTTTGACATTCTAAGCCTTTTCTGTGTCTGCAGACAACCACACTCGAACCTGTAACCTTAGGATTTATTAGTTCTTACAACTATGCCTCTCACCAATTGATCTGTAATCCGATTAGTGAGAGGTGTGGTTGTAAGAATTACAAATCCTGAGGTTGAGTGCGGTTGTCTGTAGACATAGAAAAAGCTTGGAACGCCAGACCTAGGATAATATTTTAGAATGGGCCTAAGAGAGAGAACCCAATGGGCAAATATAAGAACCATCGAGATTTTCATATGCTTGGGGTGAGCCTAAGGTGTGACAAAAAAAGGCTCCTTTTTATGTCACGACCTAGCTCAAGTGTTGGAACTGTGAAGATCTAGGTTTCAACCTAGCCTAGCCATAGGCTCTAGGTGCCCGAATCTTAACCCACTACTCAAATATTGTCCCTTAGCCATTTATTCAGTGTTTTCTTTGTCTGTAGCCATTTACACTTGAACCTCTAACCGAGGGTTTTGTGGTTCTTATCTTCACATCTTTTACCATTAGTTAGAGGTTCTTACCATTGGTAAGAGGCATGGTAGATAAGAACCACAAAACCCTTAGTTAGATGTTAGATGGCTATAGACAGAGAAAACACCGAATAGAGGATCAAGGGACAATCCCTGAGTGGGCTATGATCTAGGCACCTAGAACCTGTAGTCAAAGTAAGTTAAGACCCAAATCTTCATGGCTCCAGTACTAGAGCCGGGTCGTGACACTTTGGCTTCAAGGTTTGCATCACGAAGCCAACAAAACATCTACCATATGCATTGACTAAGTTAATAGAGGGGACCTTCTAGTTGGACGATTATTTATCATTGGAAGGGTAGAATCATGCTAAGCCAAAGTCCAAACAACATTATTGAGTATGTGCATTTACATTATACCAAAGATTCATTATAAATCCAGCTTTTGAGGTAGGGGTGTTGGGATAAGAAATTATAGCGACAGGAGATTGACTTCAAATAATATGATTATCCAAAGTAAGAACTTGGTTGCATATTATTTGAGGATATCCATTTGCCCACCAGATTCACAGCTATTTGCTCTCATATATGGTCCCTGTTAATGGAAATAAAATAGTTTAGGGTCTTAATTTTTAGGAGACACTTCAGTTATGAAAGTTTGTGTACTTTCTGTCTTATGAGACTCGCCAGATTATCGAAATGGAAATGTACCAAACAGCTGGAAGCTAGACTCATTGAGCTGAGAGCTGATTGTTCATTAGATTCTTCTCATTTGGTGATTGCATGTCACCATTCTTTACCTGGAGGCTTGTTTGGCACATATATGGAAATTCAAAAACCAGCAGAGAATTCAAAATCCTGACAATTGGCAATACTTCCTAATGAGGGCAGATTTTCATTAATGATCATCCTTAACAACTTGGGTTGCTTTTTATCTGAATCCAACCAACCCAGCCTGATTTTTTGAATGAAACACTCAGCAACCTGAACCCCATGGAATGTGGATTTTGAAACTTGACCCTATTACACAATCTGAATTTGTTGATCATTATATGACCCAACTGGCAACTAGACTTTGTTTTTATGTGCAATGTATGCAGAGTGTGTTCAACACAATTACTTGGAATGAAGTTTTTGAATATGATTTACACCTGCCAAATATGTGCGTGTACATTCACACAGACATGCATCACACTGTACTAAATGATGGTTGTAGACATACACAATATTTATATTTCAATTGTTACTTTAACCTTGTATCCTGTCCATTAAAACTGAGGGTCTCTTAAGTTGTTACCCTTTCTAAAATTCCTCCAAAGAAAGGAGGGAGAGGAAAAACAAAAAATAAAGAACAAAATTTAGAAGAAAAGATGAACAAAAGAAAGGAAAGAAAAAGATTAAGACAGATAAGAATAAAAAGAGAGTATTGGACACATTCTTTCTTAGATACATGCTAGTGTCTATCTATTTGCCCTTATGTTAACTCTCATCAAACCTAAATCAACTACAAACTGACCATTCCACTAAGGGCGTGTTTGGTAATAGAAAAAGTTTTTCCCTAAACTCTCTCCTTTTGCCATCTGTTTTAAGTGATTTCACATTTTAACCACCATGTCCCTCGTACCAAAACTGATTTCACATTTTAACCACCATGTCCCTCATACCTTTTTTTCGTTATTATCTATACTTTCAGTCATTAGCCTATATCTTTTCCAATAAAAGTTTACCTATTTTATCTTTATTCACTTTATTTCTAATCATTACCCACCATCTTGTCGCATCATTTCTTTTCTTTTCTTTAAAATTTTTTCACTCCTACTTTTTTCCTTCTTTTTTCCCCACCTCTTTTTCCCATAAATAAACACAAAAGGGGTAATAAGAAAAGAATAGAAATGGTAACGCTAACAGAAATCTAACTGAAACTAGAAGCCAACCCAAATTACTAAACCAAGCTCAAACTGAATTGGCTATGAGTCAAGTTGGGGTTTTTAAAAAAATATGGCCTGTTGAGGGTGGGATTGGAGGTTTTACAAATAGGATTAAAGTTAAGCTGAGTCACTTGACCTCAATCCAGTGTGTGCTAAACTGTTTGAGTCAGAACTTGGTGTATTCATTTTGCACCAGTTGGTTTGAAGGAGAACTCTTTACTGGTTCTGCTTGGAATTCATGATGCCTAATTTAGTAGAGGGAGTAACAAGTGTTGAGATATGGCATCTATTCACCCTCCAAGGTTGAAAATCGGCTGATGGGCATAAGCCTAATAGCAACCATGGGTTATTTGATTGAGAAGAAATAATTGAATATTCCAAAACTAGTTGCCTTACCAGAGTTAGTTTTCCTTAAAATAACTGCTTTTATAATGAGATGGGATGCTGCAGTGGTTATAAGAGAGAAATTAGGCTTCCTTGTAGTTGCTTTCATGTTGCTTTCCTCATAATCTTTCATCTTTTTTATTTTTATTTTTTTGTTGCAAAAATGAAAAAGAAAAGAAGTTCTGGAGTAGCAACTGTTATGTATTTGCTTTCAAGGGAAGAGTACCAAGTTGAAGCACCTATTGTCTAGAAAACATAGATTGGTGAAGGAATACACATATTACCTTGTTCCCAATTGCACGGCCAAGCCCACATGGTACAGCAGCTGCATCGACATCTCCAATATGGCATCTAAGATTCTTTCTAGCCCTGCAGTTAATTCCTTATATGAGAGATGAGCATTGACATGGACAAAAGCAAGGAAAACAAGTGAGAAGTATACATCGGCAAAATGTTTAAAATACAGGGAATATTTTCAATGTTCTTGAATGAACTAACTAACCATACAGATATAAGCAACCCTGCCAACTGCCTAGATCCTACACGTTCAAAAATTGTCCCTTCATCCAATGTCTTCCCAATAGCATCCAGCCACCATTGCCCAATAGTGCTCCCCTCAAGTAAACCTACCTATAATCAGCATTGCATTCAAGGGGGCATCTAGTTAAAGCAATATCTGTAAACAGTCAACAGCAGAAGTAAAATCAAGGCTGCAGAAGAATGCACTCTTACAATCCAGGCAAATCTTTTGATACAAAAAGATGCAGGCAAGTATCCTATTATTTGACATTTTTATGCTAAAATGAATACTAGTTCTCCATTTGAAGTATTAATAACAACAACAATCAATCCACAAGATTTTTCATTTGAAGTAAAACAAATGGAAAATTTGAAGGATTAGAAGAGAAGATATCAGGGATGGTTGGGAGTTAGGCCCTTCCCTATTAGAATTCTCCCCGAATAAGAGAGAATTCCTGGAAAATGATTTAATTTCTGGCATGTAGGACTTAGGAAAGCAATAACTATCAACCTTGGGAGGTGGTCTAAGTCATCATTCTAATTGTTTCACATCATAACCGTTATAGTGGAATTGGTTCACCATGTCAAGTGAGAACATGCCATAATGTAACAGTCTATGTGATTATATTGCATAGCATGATGAACATGCAACTCAAACAAGTGACAGTAACAACACGAGGGTATTGAACTACATGGATTGACAGGTGGTATGTTTCTTTACTGGTTGATATGTAAAGAATGCAATCATTCAATGTGTGATGAAAAGTAATTAATGTATTTCTCAAGCTGTTAGCAACTGAAAGAACTAGTAATCATGCATTTTCAATATGGCCAAGGTGCATGGTTCACCACATCAATTGAGAACGTGCCATAATAGTAACAGTCTATGTGATTATATTGCATAGCATGATGAACATGCAACTCAAACAAGCGACAGTAACAACAAGAGGATATTGAACCACGTGCACTGACAGGTGGTATGTTTCCTTACTGGTTGATATGTAAAGAATGCAATCATTCAATGTGTGATGAAAAGTAATTAATATATTTCTCAAGCTGTTGGCAAATGAAAGAACTAGTAATCATGCATTTTCAATATGGCCAAGGCTGTGTGTCTTAGTTGTGGTGATGCAGGCTTCTAGACCATAGGGCCTCCTTTGACCAGAATTGTTGGAAAAGTCCTTTTGGAGCTAAACACCCTTCTGTATGTACATGCTTATGCCAAACAGTAAATAGATTTTTGGGAATGCAATTTGATGGTAAGCCAGTTGTTTAGAGTCCGTCTGGTTCACAGATGGTTTGTTTTGATGGTCATTACCAGAATGGGAAAAGAAACTAAAGGAGAAATGTTGTGAATGGAATGAAAATTTAACAAGGACTTCTTAGCTGCTAATGAATGGGGGTAACAGAAAAACCTATTTTACTTGATGGCAGAGAAATTTTCACTACCATGGTCTAATTGCAAAGAAATGGGCATACATAGTGAAATAATAACCCTTGATTTTTATTTTTATTTTTTACATCTTTAGTTATCCTGCAATCAGACCCACATACGATTTTTTTAAAAAGATTCTTAAATTGATGGACCCATCCATTGAATGGGTCAGATGATACAATTTGGTTTCATAAGTTCACATAAAGGTTTATGCCAAAGAGAAAGTCTCTCCGCAAGTAGAACGAAGCGCAAGAGTTTGTCATTTGCCAAAAAAAAAACCAATTAGAATGGTTTCCCTATAGATACCATATAAGAGAATATTAAATTACATTTTTTCTTTCATTTGAAGTAAAGTAGACGTCACATAGGCCCTTCTTGGGGTTTGTTTGCATATGGTTTCAAGTTTCAAATGTTCAAGCTGAGAATGTTGGGAAAACACTCTTCAGAATTTTGATTTTCCCAGCTATCACCCATCAGCGACATAGAACAGCAAGCCTAATGAGATCATAGATAACATGATTAAGTGCCAGGGACAGATGCTACCATATGTTAAATCTTACACTTTCTTTTGCGGCTGCCATCGCAAGAAATCCAGCACCCATTTCCACTTCTTGTAACCCAACTACAACCATTCCAGCCTCTGATGCTGCATTTCCCAGCCATGATATAAGCGAGTCAGGAGAGGCCCTTTCTTGTCCAACATTCCAAGTGCCTGTCAATATTTTTATGTTTTCTATTTTTGTATATAGTAGGTCTCTATTGGACAATTCTGATCTCAATATGTTGTCTAGAGGCCCTGGAGATGTGACATTCCATCCACGAATACCACCGTGATTAGCTAGGGTAAAAACATAACCTCCACCAGCAGCCATCTTTATAACTGGACTGTTGTGAGCAACCCATCCTCCATGAAGTTGGCCATCAAGATCCAAAACTTGGATGATGCCACTTGCATAACCCACCCACAAACGTGTCCCGAATGCACAAATGCATTGTACAGGGGAAGCATGGTAATGGAACTCTTGTAACCGATTACCATTTCCATCCCATTGCACAAGGGCTCCATTGGCACACCCTGTCCAAATCATCCCATCTGCTGACATGACCAGTGCTTCAGTTCTCTTATCATCTCCCAGAACCCCCTTTGCTGCAACTCGACGGACAGCATCAGCTGCTCCTAGAAGAGCATTCCGTGAGCGTTGAAAGAAACTAATAGAACCTTGTGATTTCTCCTTCTTAGATGTGGTGACAAACTTTATCTTCATCTCTTCTTCTACAGGAGGATCTTGAGCAGCTGAGACATCAATCTGATTTTCAACCTGGCCATCTATGTTAAATATTTTCAGAAGTTCCTTTGTACGAGCATTCCTGCGCATTAACATCAAAGTCTAGATTCTTTCAGGATGATTTCATTTTAAATGACAACTTGAAGTAGTTCTATGAAAGAAAAGCAGGAGAAGCACTCATCAAATTATCATTAAAAGTTTTCAGAGGAAGCAGGATGGCATAAACTTCATTGAGAAGATTCATGGAGTGAAGACATACCACAGTGCAAAGGACAGGTACCCACCACTCCATACTTTTGCCCTGGATATATCAGACAATAAATATCTCACATCTGCAGCAGCTAATGAACACACTCCGCCCAATGTGAGCAGGCTCCTGAGACCAATATATGAACGCTCAATTAATAATGCAGCCATATGCCTTTCTTCCACTGTTAAACAAAGCGCTTTTTCCAAAGATTCCCAGGGCCAGGCATTAATTGTGCCACCTTCTGAACCTGACCAAATGTCACCTGGATTTCAAAAGGATCAGAAAGAATGAAAATGGAGGTAAAAGCAAATTGCTTGACATAAACATACTTTCATTTCAATAAATTTTGTATTACTGAAACAACTTATACTGGAATTTGAAAATCAAGAGTGAGGCAGGAACAAAATATCAATTAATTGTTTCAAACAATAGTCCATCTTTTCTGGAAAAAAAAACATGTAGTTTGATCAGGTTCTAATTTCATTTCAGATAAGTAGCTGATTTCCTTCATGGTGCAAGAATGGTTTATGGGTTCTCATGTCTGGCTACAGGATTGCTAGGATTTCTCTATCATTTTCTTACCTTCCTTCAAGTAAATTGCGTTCCACTCACAGGTTTGTATTATAAGCTTGTTTTTATATTTTACAAGATCCTAGGATGTGGCAAATCATAGTCATACATATGGAGACAAAACTAAAATAATATTATGCTAGAAGGGGCAGTGACCTCCAGCACCCAGCTACAGAATTCCTGGGGTTTCTTTACAATCTTTCATGGTCATACACATGGGAGACAAAACAAAAATAAAATTATGCTAGGAGAAGGGTTTGTGACATATAGAACCCAGCTACAGAATTCCTAATTTTACTATGTTCTTTTGATAAATTTACATTCTGCTTTGGGTTTCGCATAATGAAAGGTGATAAACTGCTTAACTTTCCAATGTTAAAAATGTGCAAGGGAGGATCCAAAGAAAATTAACCCTCCTAGGCATTTGTTCCCTACTTGGTAGAAGATAGAATGGACTCGATTTTGCTCCTTAATTAGGAATATTTGTCATTTAGGAAGCCTAATAGTGAAAAAATAATATAATGTATTTGAATTGTCTCTCTCTAAATTAGTTGCAATATGGATTATTCATGATCTATGTTGCAGAAGTTCAAACAAACTGCAAGCAGAGCTGAATTTGAACTATTGGATTCTACTTCACTTTCAAATCAAAAACTAATATTGCTGGCCCATGCACCAAAGAGAGCTCGACCACCTTAGTTTATGGACTGTTGTGCCTGATATTCTTTTATATTTGGCAGGTACTGAACAAAAATATTTTTAGAAACATTTGCAAATGTGCAACTAGAGGGGTGTTGCCTAGTGTGGTAGTAAAGCTGTTCACCTGCATCCACATCCTGCATGGTGCAAGTTAAAGTCATGGAAATAGCCTCTTTAATGAATGGGAGTAAGGCTGTGTACATCTCACCCTCCCCAGACCCCACATAGGTGGGATCCTTGTCCATCAGATACACCTTTTTAAATTGTTATTTGTAACGTACAGCTCAAGCCTGAATTGGAGAACCAATCACCAAAAGTCCATCCATCTAAGCAAGTATCTTCTGACCGGGGAATATTTTCCACATGCTGCAATCGGAATGAATGAACTGTTGTCCCTGTTCCTAGGAAGCAACTTGATGGACTTTAGTATAAGGTCTTTATATTTATTTATTTATTTGCTAATGTACAACTTGAGCCTGAATTGAAGAACCAACTTCCAAAAGTCCATCTAAGTGAGTATCTTCTGATCAGGGAAATTTTCCCATGAGTGGTAATAAGCTGTTGTCCCTGTTCCTTAAAAGCAAGGTGATGAAGTCTAGCATTAAGGCCCCTTTTTTTTGTTTGCAAATGTACAGCTGGAGCCTGAACTGAAGAACCAACTTCCAAAAGTCCATCTAAGCTAGTATCTTCTGATCAGGGAAATTTTCCCACTTGCTGGATGAGCATGAACCATTGTCCCTGTTCCCTAAAAGCAGGTTGATGATGTCCAGCATAAGGTATGGAAATATCATTTTCATTTTCCACGAAAACAACAAATGACCCATGAAACAGATCTGTCTTGTGTTTATCTTCCATGGTATGAATTTGTCAAGTGAACACGATTGAGTGCACTCAAACACTGTCAGCCTGACATTCTAGTAAGGTTGGAATCCTTCTTCATGCAACAACATAGATGCCCCCCACCCGCCCCCCATTTTGAGTTACTTGATTCGCAAATTCAAGCTATAGAATATAAAATTGACACTGCTGAGTAAACATAATTTTGTAGAGAAGCACAACACTAAACCAAAGGAGTTGAACTAGAAGTTTTGTAATGGTAGAGATGTTAGTAGACATTTAAGTCTTTAATAAATCTAAGAAAAATAATTTGGGAGAAACTTATAAGTTATTGGCTAATCCATGGATGATTTAGAGCATGAGCTAAGCAGCAGGAAGTGGAACAACAGGTGAACTAAGAACCTAACCACATCTTACCATTCATACGCAGATATTCAAACCTAACGCCAACAAATCCCAGTGAGCCAGTGACTGCTTCCTTAGTCTAATTGTCATCAATTCCAAGAACAGACTCTCTTTGTAATTGTCATCAATTTTTCATCTACAATAGTCACGCATCAATATGAATCAGTGATTTATTTCTACAAAGGAAATTTCGCCACCATCATTTTCCATTAGAATCCATGCAAACATTACATTTCAAATTAAGAGAAGAAACAGAAAGATCAAGAAACTGAATTACCACAAGTTGAGATACAATCAAACAGTGTTACCAAGAATTTTCAGTTGATATTCACATATCACAAAGTAAATATAGCTAATAAACACCAACTTGAAAAGATGACCGTCCAAAGAAAAGTATCCAGGTGGCATCAACAGCTTCAATTTTGGACAAGCATTGCACCTACCATAGGCAGTTAAAACAATTGATAGAACAGGACCACGGTGTGCCTGCCATATAAGCCCCTCCTTGAACGTACTCCCGTCCAAATTTTGATCCATTTTCCAAGATCGAATCTTCCCATCTTTATGCCCACTCCAAATTAACCGATTCGCAGCATCTGCAATCATACACAGCGTCGGCGATGTGTTTGAAGATTCATGGAAGGGAGCCGCTTCCTCATCCCCGTTGGACTGAGACCTCATGCTTGGGCAGAACTTGTTCGCCAAATTCCAGAACCGCACACCCGACTCCTGCCCCGCCCAAATTTGCTGGTCCGTGCACACTATCGTCCTGAGGAACGACACAACCTGAGTCTCCCGCAGAGGATGCGGCCGCAGCTCTAGCGAGGGAGGCCGGCCGGGATGCATAGCTGCACGGGCAGGGAGCTTGAAAATCCCGGCCCCGCCCCCGCTGCCAACGAATTGCGGCAGCCCGCTGGGGTCGTTTTCCGCCAAGGAGTTGGACACTTCCTGATCAAGGAATCTGCTCATGAATTCGATGCGTTCAGTGGAAGGACGGGAGCTGGTTGAAAACTCGTCCTCCGAAGACGACTCGTAGATTGGATCGGAGACGACAGGCCGAGCGACGCGACCCTCGTCGAGGCTGAATTTGCGAACGGGCTCGCGCTGTCCCATGCCGCGGCCAGCAACACTGAACTTCTGGCTCTGGGAGTACATCTCACGGTGAGGGGGGCGATCGCCAAGCGCTGCCAAGCAGCTCTGGAAGCCCTCATCGTCTTCGTCGAAGCGTTCGTCCATTTGGCGGGGAAAATATCCTTACCTGCGCCCTCTTCTCCTCTCTTTTGTATCAGAAAATTCGTCGAACAGATGATATGCGTGCTTACGTTTTTTGCTGATGTCCAATCAGCTGTTGGAACAGAGGAAAACGACCCCGCCGGGACAGGTTAAGCACACCACGGACGGCCATAAATGGCATTTGGATCAAACCCGAAGGATGAAAAGAAATATTGATTCGATGCACTGGAGGAGCATGGATTTCAATACACATTCACTGCGCCGAAAAGTAAAAATTAAGATCTGCGTACTACGATCTTCACCGTCGAAAAGAAAAATACCAGTTGCAAACGAATACGCTACTAATTATTTTTTTATAAAGTATATGAATCGAAAATGAAAATTTTGATAATTTTTTTAACATTGCAGCAATCTTCATTGCGCCCTCTATTCCTAAAGAAGAACGTTGGTACCCACCATGCGTTCCCTCACACGTTAAAAGTACCCTAATCGAGTATGCTCGCCGTCCATGAAAATGGGTCGGCGAGGGCATAGGATTTTTGACTGCTTGCTGGGATATATCTATTATGATGAGGCAGACTCTGGAACCCCTCAAAACCCTTGTTTTTTTTTTTTTTTTGTGGAAATGGACGGTTGAGATTTGGTGCCGTCCAGATATTGATAGGTGCGTCCATCCAACGGTTGGGACTAATTGCCCGTCGAAGCGATAGGCTGGCGAAGAAATTGTACATGTCGAGCCGTTTGGTGGAAGATGTGCAAGGGCAAGGCTTGTCAGCTTCCTCACTCGGGTTGTATTCGTGGGTTTGCCTGGCCGGGATACAGAGAGAGCCAGCACGTCTGACTGATGCAACGTCACATGCTCGTGTCTGATCATGCATGCTTGTTTCATTCTGCTTCTGTACCTTGTGCAAATATCAACATACGCGCAATAATGTGTCCGGCAGGTTGGTTCTAGATTTTGAAACCATCCCTGGCGTCGGGTGAAGCACGGGCGAGGCATGTGAGTTTTGCTGCGCGCAATCCGCATGTGATGGTTGGAACCGGCACTTGCCTCGGGAATGGTTCGAAAACGTGACACGAGCTTTCCTGCATTAACACGCCTTTGAAAACTCCAGATGGTCTGTCTCGCACCACCTCGTGTCTGAGACACGTCACGAAAGGAAGAAGGCGGCCTTCCAGACACACAATCAGCGATAAAATGGAATTAAAATGTAATAATAGTACGGGAGGGAGGGGGGTATGGCATATCATTGGCTTTCTATCCAATTGCCGTGCAAACGTTGTAGAGGAAGGGCACTCTATTATTAATTTATTATCATTTATCAGCGGGTGTTGAAAGCGCGTTAGGTGGCATTGGTAGGTTTTAGGTGCAAGGAGGAGTTATGTTTTATACGGACACGAGGGGCAGGGAATGTGGATGGTTGCTCCTTTGATCCAGAGCTTTCTTTAAAGCCGCTTGGGATCGGGTCGTCACATTGAAAATTGTGGGGCACATGGTTTGGTCATCTCCGAACTGTTGCTACGTCTGATCCACGTCGAGACTAGACATGCCCCGGACTTTCCCTGCCATCACATGGAATGGACGGTTGAGAAGATTTAAGGTTCTGTTGGATTTAGTTTAAGCTTATTGGCGGGACAACCGAAATTTGCGCAGGATTTAAATGTTAAAAATATCTTATTTGGGACCCACAGAGATGCATTCATCATATTTTATACGATTTTTTCTTAAGATTCAAAAATGTCTTAATTAAATGATACAGAGAATTATGAAATTAATTTCATCGGAGTGCGCTATGCATTTGGTGAAGCGTGTCTCTAAGCACTCCTTTTTCTCTAATTTTATGCCGCAACTACTTCCAACCACCTTAGTTGTTCTACATTTGTCCTTCTGCCTTTTCTCGCTGGTCTCATTCTCTTCTTTTGTTTTCCTTTATCTTTCCTCAGCCCATTTATGGTGGCCAGAAATGATGAATGCAGCGACTTATGTCCACTGATTGCATCATCTTCTCAATTGCTGAGTGTTGATTAGCTGGGTGAATGCAACATTGTCCTAGTCCCCTTACCGGGCTTTCTTTAAATTAGACCTACTTTTCCCATACTAGTAATTAGCTGTCAGTTATGTTTTATTATTGTAGCTTAAACCACGTAAATTTGAAATTTGTGCATATTACATCTTGAAGGAGAAAAAAATCCAAAGTTATAGGGTTTAAATTATAATTATTAAAAGTTTGATATGCATAACTTTAAAATTTATAAAGTTTAAATTATAACATTAAATATTTCGGTTAATCATTTACAAAGTTAGTTTACAATATCTCAAACTTATATT
The DNA here is from genome assembly GCA_036873735.1 of Pouteria campechiana. Taxonomy (NCBI): domain Eukaryota; kingdom Viridiplantae; phylum Streptophyta; class Magnoliopsida; order Ericales; family Sapotaceae; genus Pouteria; species Pouteria campechiana. The sequence continues at coordinate 9,441 of JAYJMB010070688.1, read as the reverse complement.
GTTTTATTGATAAATCATTAATTTTTTTAGAATCCTTGTTAACTTAAGAATTGAAGTAGTCTTACCAGAGCACTTTTGATAGTGTATATCTTTTTTTAACTACTAGAGTCCTCGTTAGCATAAAATTTAAGGTATTCCCTAATTATACATGAAACAACATCATGGGAACTTGAAACAAAAAGATTATCATGCCAAAGAGTGCTACAACTCCTTTTCTTAAAATGCTTTTCTCTCTTTTACTTTTTTTTAGATTATAATTATTCTGCTTTGTTTATTTATTTGATTTATGTCTTGCATTTTAATGTGAGGTTGATGTCCAAAGAAGTAATCTAGAGACCCTTTTAATAAATCCTTACAACCTCAGTTCCTCTACTAGAATAGTTCAACCAAATGGTTTAATATGCTCAACTCCTAGTCAATTCAGTGCAAAGCAGTGTGTCAATGTATTGCTAGCTGGAATCTCAGTCGTCTTGGGTGGTCTTATAGTTATAGCCCAGGGTCAAGGTCCCATGGCTCAAAAAGCATTTGTCCAAGGTGTGAAGAATGCCCAAACTCATCAAATTTGCTTGGAAATGGTGTATTTGAGAAAAGGTGTATTGAAAATGTGTATTTGGAACATATGTCAATGCTAGTAAGACAGGAGAGGATACCACCAAAATCAACTTTCTAATAAAAAAATAAAAATAAATGATTAAAAATAGGGTTGTTAAAAATAATTTTGTTATTGTATTGATCTAAAAAGGTGTGTAAAGGGGGATGAATTTCAAATATACATTTCAAATGGACACCAATAACCAACACAACCTAAAGGAGATAAGACTAAAGGCAGGATTTCATTCTCCAAGACCAACTTGAAAAGTAGAAAGGGAAGCTTAAAAAGCTAGCCTTGGTACCATTGGACTATTTATTAGTTTTAATAATAATAAGAAGAAGAAAAAAAAGAAGCTTATTATTATTGTTTTTTTCAAATGTCTAAGGGTAAAAGCCATGGCAAAGTCCTACAAGACAATGTAAGCATAAGAATGGTTTAAAAAGAATGATTCTTTTTGGAACATGAAGGGTTTTTTGGTAGTTTCAATGATAACAGAAAAATATTACTTACAAACTTATATTTTAAGACCTAGAATATCTAAATTGTAGATCTACTTATATAAAGCATGCTATATATATATATTTTATTATTAATATATATATATATGTGTGTGTGTATACATATATATTACTGCACAGAGAGTAAATAATTTCGTGCCCTCCTTCAAAATAGCTGGCTAATTGAAAATACCTTCCGTTCCCCTGTTAAAGTGGAACTTGAGTGGAAGTGGGGTGTGCGTGAGTACATGTAAAACTCTCATCCTCCTGTACAGAACTTCATTGAAATTTCCGTATATGAACCATGGCATGGAGGAAGTGGTTGGATGCTCTTAGAATGATTTAATAATTAAAACCATCCATCGGATTTATCATCACATACTTTAGTCAACATATTAAAAATAATTATGATTGAAATTTGAGGTGAAACATGACGATAAAACCCTTAATAATATATATCAAGCTATTAAAGCATTCAAATCAATTATGTAAATCAAAAGATAGTAGAGAACCATCTATTCCATCTGAGTAATTTAATTAAGATTTAGATGAGTTATAATAATGATTACAGATGATTTTTCAATTTTCAGACATGATATAATATTTTCTTGACTGTTAATATTCAAAAGAGTTTTCAGCCCAAAATAATTTTCTAATTTACACTAAATAAATGTTTCAAAATATAATAAATGGCTTGAATTGAATAAAATAATACATTTAGGGTATGTTTAGTGAGGAGGAAAAAAAAAGGAGAATTTTTTTTCACCGTTTTTCACCCATTTTACACACTTTTTGATATATTTTTATATCTTAACTACTTGGTAACCCTCATTTTCTTTATTATTATCCACATTTTTAATTATTATTTTATATTTTTCACACTAAAAATTTATTTATTTTAATATTAACCATTATCCTCTACCCTGTTTCGGCATCTTTTCTCTGTTCCCCAATGATCCCTTATAAATATATATACACATGAGAGCATATGGTCGGAATGGCATGTCTCCAGAAGGCATAACCTGCCACTTGCGCACCACCAAAAAATTACAAGTTGGCAGTCTCCGAGGAAGGTTAAAATATACTGCGACATCCAATTAGCGGACTGTTTTGACGGAGCACACGAAACTATCTACGCTCTCTCTCCGCGCATTTGAGCATGTCTCATATATGTAATACCTAAAATTTTATTAAATTCTGCTAATATTGGATGGCTCAAACTAAACTAATTTGAATAGCTAGGTATATGATGGGTCATATCGGTTTTTAATGATGGGTCATGAAATTGAAGTGGCTTTGATGGACTTGGACAGCATTTGATTGGATTTTACAGGTTGTTAGCCTTAGGTAGATAAGGTTTGACAGTGTCTAACAGGATGATGATTATGACAGGCTTTCAAGGCCGGTCAAGTATTAGTAGATAGGGTTTAACAGTGTTTGACAGGCTGATGATTATGACAAGTTTTCAGGGCCAGTCAAGTAGTAGTTGGGTTTTATGAGTTCAAGTATAGGGCTTTAATTGATTTTTACGAGTTTAATAGCCATTGATAGTGTTTGATCATGATTGATAGGATTGAGAGCGTTTTATAGAGTTAATAATAAAAAATCCTATATTTTTCTAAAAATGCCCTGCGAAGCTCAATTGTAGATCTAAAGCTACCCGTGGATGAACCATTTCTCCTGTCGGTCCTTTTGTAACCGGATACGTTTAAGCATATGGCTGTTGGGTGTCTGTCGCGCTAAAGCCCATCTTGGTGATCAAATCGTGTGAACATGAGAATGCCATGCCAAAGTCTTTAGGTAATTCGGTGCAATCAAGCACATGACTGTTACGTATAAATTAAAAGTCAACTTCAGTATTTAAATTGGGTGATGAAAAAGCCTTTTGAGTACAAATAAGGCACATAGCAAGGAGGTATACATTGAAAGCTACTATGGTTTTCAAATCAGGTGGACATGACAATGCAGTGCCAAAGTCTTTTGTATAGATATGCCCAGTATAAATTGAGTGTTATCACCATGACAACTTTTTAGATCTTCACCCTAGCATTTTAAATTGAGGTCATCATCTTAACTTATGCAACCTTGAGATCTTCACGTCCATATTGTAAGTTAAGGTCACCACTTAAGTATCTTTAAGGGCTTTCTTAGTAGAGCGGATTTGATTGGAATGAAACTGAATGGAAAGAAAAAATGACGACACCATCAAGAGAAATGGGTTAGAGGTGTAATTCACTTGGGTTGGTTTCGAATCGGGTTAAGGCAAACTCTGGAAAACTTCTATTCAAACCAAACCATAACTCATTTTAAAATACCTTAATTAAAATCAAATTTATAAAATTTAAACTTTGGATTGATCATTTGGGCCAAGAATTTAGGTTGGCAATTTGAATTAGTAATTCTTATATTTGTATTATTATTTTAAATAAAATTTATAAAAATATTATTTTATTAAATATATCTATTATATGCATAATTAACTATAAAAATGGTAATGAACTTTAAAAATACTATCCACATGATATCATAAATAATTATTGAAAATGTTAATTTTTGAATATAATCTTAATTAACATGCAAGAAAATACAATTCAAAAATTATTTTAAACTAAAAATTAAATTACATAATTCCTTTTAAAATGTAATTTGATGTAGAAAGTATGATTAATTTAGGCATTTTTATATATTTAAAGTTATTATGAAATATAATATTATATTATCATTTATGCGACAACTCACCTAAAAATAACTAAATCATTTAGCCTATTTGAATTATTTAAAATTTTACATTATTTAAATTAAGGTATTTAGTCCTGATTTCGAGTTATCTGGATTAAGGTAACTCAGTTTGTATTTTGGGTTATTTGGTTGCCCTTAACCCAAACCAAACAATGTTACAATTTGGCTTGGGTTATACTCGAAATACATTTACATGAAACTCCGTCAACCCAAACTATTTAAACTTCAAGTTGTCTGGGTCGGTTGTTTCGGGTTAACCCAAACCGAGTTATTAATGTGCCGGAAAATCCAGAAATCCGCATCAGACAAGCCTGCTTGAATTAAATCACGAACATTACCACCGTTTTCCAAAATGATTAACCTTACATAAAAGAAACAGGATGTCTGCGGAAGAGGAAGGATAATCAAATAACCTACAGAGACTACCTTGTGCTTTCATCTACGCTTCTACGGGCGAAGCCTCCTCCCCAAGGTAAGAGTAGTTTCTCCCTCTGATCTGATCCTCTTTGATGAAGAAGAAATAGAAGCTGGAAAAACTGATGGAACCCACCAAGACCCAGACCCACCAAGTCACGGCAAGAGAGAGAATCATCGATGCCCTGGCAACGGATGTGATGCCGATGAGTGTCGTGATGGCCCAGATGACAATCTTCAATCTCTCTCTAGTCCGGCTGTCTTCACCCCGATCAAACAGTTGGAGATACAAGAACAAGAGCATGATGAATGAAAAAGCGTGGATGATGGATGCGATCGCCCAGAGACCTTCGATTGACCAGTAATAGTAATTGATTGACAGGGCGCTGGACATTACGGTGTTGATGGCCAGGAAGACAATTCCCGTGAAGGTGACGAAGAAGATGGCCACGTTTTCCTCCATGCCGGATTTAATGGATTTTCCCGAGGACCTAAAAACTGGGAATGGATTGTTGGATGGAAGAAGACTGGGATCTTTTGGCACTGGACGACTCTACCTTTCGCGCCTGGAGAAGACTAGCTACAATAGCAATCCGTCGTCGGATGATTGCGAGGACAAAAAGTCAAGGGATGGCACCGGCTTAATGCATGGGTTTCACATCCCCCAAACAGGCCTTTTTCGTAGAAATTGCCATCTTTGCTTTTAAGTGTACCTTTGGGCCCACCAAATTTCATCGTGACCGACAATGGTCAGAAAGAAAGTAGCTTTGATACCGTTATAAATGCGCCACTGGATATATATTAGCATAAAATAAAATATTATAAGTTAATTATGGGGGCTATAAAAAATAGATAAAGTATTTAAATATTTATATTTTTAAAAGTCATGACACACATGAAAATTTTATACGTTATGATACTTTTTAAAGATCAACCATATGAGTGTTTTATTATTCTTAATTTATGAATCGAATTAAATATATAAATAATGATATGTCTAGAGTAAAGTCTATATATTAATTATTAAGGTTCTATCTTTACAAATTGATCAACTTAAAGGATATGAAAATTAACCATAGTAATTCTGCCTATGAAGGAACTGTAAGTCATTTAGAAAAGAAATAAAAAAGAGTTCTCCAATGGCTTTGCTTTACTTAAACAATCAAAGGTCGAAATCTTTGGATGATGCTACATCTAATCGCCAGTTTTCAATTTTTTGTAACATGCATTTCAATCCAATTGCTCCAAGCACTTGAAAGCTATTTGGAGTGATTTGTAATGCTTGGGACTTGGGAGGACGAAAAACCAACTCCGATCTTATTCTCTACAGCATCAGGACTCAGGAGAGATGGGTAGTCTTTAATGTGTCAGAAAATCCGGAAATCCTGAACAAAACAAGAAATTTGCAGTGGAGGAAGGATAATCAAATCTCATGCTAGGCTTTTTGACTTCACCTACGCTTCTAGAGGTGAGCCTCCGCCCCAGGTTTCTGCAGCTGATCTGATCCTCTTTGATAAAGAAGAAGCAGTAGAAGCTGGAAAACTGATGGACCCTACCAAGGCCCACACCCACCAACTCACCTCCAGAGAGAGGATCATCGATGACCGGGCAACGGATATGATGCCGTTGGTGGTGGTGATGGCACAGATCACAAGTTTCAGTTTATCTCTAGTCTTGTTGTCACAGCCCTGACCCACCCTTGCCAGGGCATGACAAGTCCACAACAAGTCTTCCACCAAGACAAGATTTATTAGATATAGACCCAGGACCCATAATAATCTTCACATCTCTAAACTAAGAACGTTAAGCATTTACTGAAATAAATAAATTTTATAACTTTAAAGTACAATCAAATAAAGTCAAATTATAAACATCCTCAAAGCTAAAATCCAATACTCATGTAAAATAAACTAAAATTATTTCTGAATAATCTTCAATAACTTGTAACTTTTGCTAACACTTTAAGCTTAGACATTAACCTTTTAGTTCTGATTCTTCAAACCCTCCATGTAAATAAAGGAGTGAGCTAAGTAAAATACATATTTCAAATATATGCTAGACCAAGTAAATTCATGAATCAGAATAACAAAATTCAGATAACATTATAAAAACTGAACGATTAATTAAATTGGCACACAATTTCAAAACCATATTAAATCAAACATGTTTAAGATAATAATTATCAAAGTCTCATACTTATCTAAAAACATAATTAAGTAAAAAAAATCTAAATTTTCTGTGATTGAGCTCACGAATATCATGTTATACTTAATCCTGTAACAAGATTCATATTCTTATATCACACTCAACCTTGTGACAATGTTCATACATTTCCTTATCATCTGAAAAAATAAATTCTAAAAATCTTCATTTCAAAATAATAATTCATATTTTAATTAACATAAATATGTTACAACTTATAAACATTAATGAAATCTCAACTATAATATGAAATAACTAAATCTCATGCCAGAATAAGTCAAAAAATTTAATTATTTATAAGAACAATAGTTAAAGCAAACAATATCAAAACCCATAATCTCTTACAATAGTTGCATGTTAATTCTTAAACTAAAATAAAAATTAACAAAAATAGTGAGATCTAGGTATGAAGATTACTCCCATAATACTTTTACCTTAATCTTAATTTATGCAAGAAGTCTCATCTCAAAATTCTAACCTTATCAACAAAATAATATATGCCATCATTATTACTTAATTAATATATCTTAATCCATTCCTTTGCTTAGTTGCAATTTTAAATTTCCTCTTCTTTTTTTACCTCAATATTATATTTTTTCCATTTATAATTGTTAGAAAACTTCTCTCTCTCTCTCTCTCTCACTCTCTCAATCAAAACTTCTCTCCTTTTCACATCGTGGACCTTTAATAGTGAAAAAACCATGAGAGGAGGGAGAGTTTAGTTTTTTTTTTCTTTTACAAAACCATCCGTCCCACTTCATAACTTTTATAAATTAGTTCTTCACGATTACGAATATAAAATCCAGTTATTACATCTAGCTTGATTGATAAAAGAGTTGGTTTCAAAATTAATATAACCTGAAATTAGGGGTTTGAGTGTAAACTATAATAAGTTAGTGTAAAATACTTTTTAGATTAGAGAGTTTGCCAAGGCAACAAAATCGTATGGGCTTGGAATGCCAGCTCGTGAACAATGAGGCCCAAAGATAGTGGATTGACCCGTAGTAGCTGTTGATTAGCACTTGGCAGGGAGATAGATATAACGGCGTCGATGGCCAGGAAGACAATTCCCGTGAAGGTAACAAAGGAGATGGCCAATGTTTCTTCCATGCGGGATTTGATGGATTTTTCAAGTACCTAAACTGGAAATGAATTGTTGGGAAAGGAGAAGAGACTGCTTCTGCTGGGATCTTTTGTCACTGGAATGGCTCTACCTTCGCATCTGAAGAAGACCAGCTAAAAAAGCAAGCCGCCATCGGATGATTGTGGGGACAAGAAATCAAACAAGATGGCAGAATGAAGGAAGAGCACCGGAAAAGCATCACAAGCATTGGCTTCATACCAAAAAACAGGACTATTTAGTAAGGGTCAGTTTGGCCATGCCATAGGGGATTAAATAGCTTTTGGAGAAGTAAATGCGCTTTTGTAGGGGTCATTTTGGCTGTGCATTCCTTCGTTATGCTTTTTTCTCA
>JAYJMB010070687.1:0-69235 GCA_036873735.1 Pouteria campechiana | reverse complement strand
AGATGGCTCCTTTTGATTTTCCATGGCCCAACAATACCTTACATGGATGTTTGTATATTTTCTTATAGTGTATGTTAAATAGAAATTATGTTTCATGAATAGGTATGGGAAGCTGAAAATGAATTTAGTTCCATTTGTTTAAGAGGGTAGTGATGGAATCATTGGATTCCTTAAGCCAAGATGGTTGTGTAAACCTTGTTGGTTGTTTGATTGCTCGATTGGATAGGGCATGTTATAGCATAAGTCCCATAGGTATCTAAGTAAATGACCCCTGACAAAGTTATTTTGTGAAATTATGTATTTAACTTAGAACTAGAAAAGTTCTGTAAGGAATGTTATGTTAGAAATGTAAGGGCTTCTTGATGGATTTTTAGTTGTGATTGACCTATATGAAGGATGGTATGCTTATGTATGATTCAATAACTTTTCTTGTGAGCATTTTGCTCGAATAAAGTGTTATGTATGACGTGATTGTAAATGATGACATGCCCACGTATTGTCGAATGGCTTGTTATGCTTTGCTTATTTATGAGCATTGTGATTGAATGGATTGATATATGTGTTATGATTCGAACGGATTGTCATGTGTACTAAGAATGATAAACTGGTGTATTCTATTTGTTAAGTGACAATTGACATGGGGCTTTGTTATGGTTGAATTGAACTGTGTTGATTGGTATCATGATTGAAGAACTTGATTATTCCCTGATATTATTGACATTGAATTTTATTATAAGCCTGAGTTACCTTGATTGATACATGTGATAGATGTACTTTGATTGTTGAGAATTTGTATATGTGGGATATGCAATTATGTGTATGTGACTTGATGTGATACCTCAAAGTGGATAAGCCTAGGAGGGGGTGCTAAAGCCTCTGATGCTAGTATTTTGCAGAGGTAGATAAACCCCATAAGGGTGGCAAAGCTTCGCAGGTGAATATGGTATGATGTGATACAATGTTTGGAGAATGCCTTGATGGCTGACTTGTATGATTGGGAGATGCACCTTGCTAGCCCATCAGCCTAGATATTGATGTGCCTTGATAGTGTGGAGGCCTAGTTTGGCCTAGGGATTGGCTGCGATGCCTAGATAGCTCAGATATGATGTGGAAACCTAGATGGTTTGACCTGACGCCCATCTAGGGTGGAGGCCTTGATGACCTGGTATTGAGATGTATGGTTAGCATGTGGGCATGGATGACCTTGAATGGATATGTTGAGTAAAATGGTGTGATGAGGATTATGATGGTGTTTCAATAGTAGGGGATTAATAGGGCTAGAATAATGAGGCTGCATAGCCTAGATTATGAGATTGTATATGTTGAACAACAAATATGTTATTTGCAAGTATGTATTTACTCATGTGTGACTGACTGTGTGTGTTGTGAAATTGATGTGTGATGCCCATGTTGGGTGAGTGTAAAGATATGTATGGATAATAATTTAAACTCTGTATTGGCCTTTGATTATATGTATATATATATATATGGATCTATAAGCTGTGAAATAATCTAAATGGCTGGATTTGTAAACTTAAGGAAATGATGAGAATCAAATAATACGTAGAGTTGCAAGGATAAAACTTTTTATAAGAAGGGTAGTCTGTAATACCCAAGGTAATGAAAATGAGGAATAAATTTTTTTATTTGATAATTAGAGGTGAAAAAGCTGAATATAAAAATAACGTCATTTGTGTCAAAATTTTTACATAGATTTCGGATGATTTAGAACTAGTGTTTAACACATAATACAATTATATTTCTATTGAAAATTTTCCTCATGGGTGAAAAATACCAAAAATTATCACTTTATTTAAATTTGTTATATATATGAGGATTGAATTAGAAAACTTTATCAACATAAAAATTATATCCCTTGTAATTATTTATCCAATGAAATAAGAATTACTCAATTCGAGGTTTGTATGAGAAAGCTATAACCAACACACTAAAACTTCTCTAGGTGGATAATTAAGGATGAAAAAGGATAGGATTAACTTAATAATTTTAAAATTTTGTATATTATTTATGCAAAATAATTTTAAAAATTTATATGGGAGGTGCATTGAAATAAATATATGTGTATAATGTGGAATTTATAAATAATTTATTAATTTTTATATGATATTGAAGTTTAATTATTAAGTGGATAAGTAATAACCCATAATTTGATTGAGGCATGATAAGCATGATTAAATGATATTAATTCTATTTATTTGAAAAAAAATTTATTTATGTAATTAATTTATTTAAGAAAAGAATAATTAAGTAATGTGTTAAATGTATTTAAATGATGGGATTAAAGGTGGAAGAGAGGTGCAGGTATACGAGGTGCAAAGCACCTGTGGAGCACTGAGATGGGGAGCAGTTTAAATGTGCCATTTTTGTTCTTCCACACCCATTTGTGCCTCCCATTCCCCTCTCACACCCAAACTCCCATGGTATCCCTTCATATTCGATTTTTATACCATTTTTAGCTAGGAATTTCTATTTTTTTTCATGTAGTCAACATTATGTAACAAGAGAGTCAACTTACCCTCTGTTTGGATGTGAATCAAGAGAGGGGCGGGGCGGGGCGGGGCGGGGGGGGGGGCATTGCGGGTGGGGGCGGGGAGGTGGGGGGATTCCCTTTTTTCATTAAAATGGAACCCAACTTCCTGCTAGGCATGGAAGTGGCCTGGAAATTGAGTTGTGATCTTTGTTTTGTAGTTATGGTAAGTGTTTTCCTTTATTTCATTTCAAATTTTGGTTGCTAGGGTTTTATTTGCAAATGGGGGTTTGTTAGGGCAGAAATTTTGTAGATTAATGCTGATTTCCATGGGGGGAAATGGTTAATACATGAATTGTAACATTATTGATGAAATTGGACATGAGGAATTCCCCTACATTGTTGTCAGCAACTTATTCGAACAATTGCAGTAGATTTTAGTGTAAAGATGAATTGGATAGTAATTTAATTGAATAAGGGGCTTAATTAGCTCATTATTAAGGTTAATTAAATGTTGATTGTGTTGATAAAGGGCTACATGTTGCTGGATACAAAATTTGTTTGATGTATCTGATTGAAATTTTATAAATTAAATCATGCATATGTTTTGTTTGAGGAAATTTTCAATGAGAAGCGATATAAAAGTTGTTTGGGTCTCACCCAAATTGCTCTTTGAGAAACCTATTATAAGATCCTACAAGATAGAAAAAGCATCAGAGGACATCAGAGTTGTTTTGGCGTGGACACTCTGATGCTCAAGTCAGTGAGGGACCTTAGTAGGGGGTGTAAATAATAGAAAGAGAGCTTATTCCTTAGAGAGCTCATACCTGGTGTATTTATATTTGAGAAAAAAGATATACACATGCTAAGATATATGTAATCCTTACATTGATAGGATGAGAATTTTTGTTGGAAGATGATTCCTGAGAGATATCTATCCTAATTCTTTTAGGATTTCCCTTTAGGGAATGGTTCTAGTGTCTCACGAAACTACATTGTAGTTGGAAGTAGTTTCCCATTAAAATAGGAATCTGACATGGCATGGTATTAGCTGGAGAATGGATATCTGGTGTTAGAGTTTCCTAACACCAATCCTCCCTTAAGAAGATATGGTGGAACTCATCTTGTCATTTTGCTCTATCTTCTGTGCTTAGTTTTATTAGGTCTAATTTATAGAGATCTGCTTCCACTATTTTTCTTTTGCCTCTTGCAGATCCGTCTTATGCTTCTATGGATGCGTTGAGCCAAAATCTCCTGCGGATCTATTGAGCTAACTCCTTCTTCGGATCCATCCGACAATTCTGTGGATCTGTTAACACTTTTATGGATCCATTAAGCTAATGCTTTGAACGGATCTGTCTGACAATTTTGCAGATCCGTTAACACTTTTATGGATCCATTGAGCTAATGCTTTCTACAATTCATCTAACAATTCTGCAAATTCATCTAATGCTTCTATAGATCTGTTGAGGTAATTCTTTCTACATATCCGTTTAACGATTCTGGGGATTTGTCTGATGATTCTGTAGATTCGCATAAATGATTTTTGTACTTCTAGAATGCCTTCCTATTTCAGGTTCAGATTTTGGTCTTTTCTTTCACACTTCTAGAATCTCTTCCTATTGTAGGTTTGAGTTTCGATTTTATTGATTCCTTGGAATCCCTTCCTATCTCAAGTTTAGTTTTGGTCTTCTATTTTATGTTTTTGGAATCCCTTCCTATTTTTAGGTTTGGGTTCCGATTTTGTTAATTCCTCAGAATACTTTCCTATTTCAAGTTCAAGTTCTGGTCTTATATTTCATGCTCCTGGAATCCCTTCCAACTTGTAGGTTCGGGTTCCACATTTTTGATTCCTCAAAATCCTTTCCTATTTTAGGTTCAGGTTCCAATCTTCTATTTCATGCTTCTAGAATCCCTTCCTATTTGTAGGTTGGGGTTTTGATTTTTGTTGATTCCCCAAAATTCCTTCATATTTCAAGTTTAGGTTTCAGTCTTTTATTTCATGCTTCTGGAATCCCTTCCTATTTACAAAATTTAGGTTCTGATTTTATTGATTTCTCAAAATCCTTTCCTATTTCAGGTTCAAGTTCCGATCTTCTATCTCACACTTTTAAAATCCCTTCCTATTTACAGGTTTGGGTTTTTATTTTATTCACTCCCGAGAATTGCTTCTTATTTCAGGTTCAGGTTTCTGTCTTCTTTGTTGGTTCCCTAAAATCTCTTCCTATTGCACATTCGAGTTTCAATTTTGTTGATTCCCCAAAATCCCTTTCTATTTTAGGTTTATATTCTTTTCTTCTTTGTTGGTTCCCAGGAATCTCTTCTTATTTCAGGTTCAAGTTCCAGTCTTCATTTTTTATTTTCCAGGATCCCTTCCTATATCATGTTTGGGTCAAGGTATTGAATTGTTGTAGTTTATAAACCTCATTATTTGCTGGACCTCTTAGAGATAGGTAGCTAGATCCTTTTCTTGATCATCAAAAATCATTGAAAATATTATCAGGGAGTCCTGTATGTAATTTCAGTAGAATGATGCATAGAATAATATTGTTCATCAAATAATGATAACTCAATGATAAAAGAACAATAAGTTGGATAACACCTAGATGATTAATAATAATATTAGATCCATCCTTCATGGTAACATGTAATTTTAGAAATATCAGATTCACCTTTCATAGAAACTTAAAATATTAGAAACAATGATTTGGGAAAAATCGTGACTCGGTGTGTTGCTTTGTTTGTACTCATCCATCCTATCTGGCAGTGACACCTTCGAATGGTATTTCCAAGCTTCTACTTACATGGTTTCTTATTTTTGTGATGCTCTTAGTCTCATGAACTGATTAGAACCCCTATAGGTGGCTAGATAGTTAATTTTTGGATGTCAATATAGTGGAAAACATTTCCTAGCACTATCGCTTCTCCTGGGCTTCCACATCTGAGAAAGAGCCCATACACCATGCCATATAGTCGAAGATGCTGACAAAGCCATCATTGGGTCTTGAAAGGTGTTGATCAGTGACAGAAAATGGATTATCCCCTGTCGAAGGGTTTGGAGGAACATTCATGTTAGCTGGTTGAATGTACACCATAGCTTTACTTCAATGAATGTACTCACAGATGACACTAATGTTTGGGTCTCACCAAAATTGCTCCCCGAGAATCCTACTATAAGATCCTACAAGATAGAAAAAATATCAAAGGGGGCTGGGGTTATTCTGGCACAAGCACTCCAATGCTTTAGTCAATGAGGGACCTTAGTAGGGCGTGTAGGTAATAAAAAGAGAACTTGTTCCTTAGAGAGCTCATGCCTGATGTATTTATAGTTGAGCATAAAAGATATATGCATGCTGGGATATACGTAAACCTTACACTGATGGAATGAGAATTTCTATTAGAGGATGATTCCTGAGAGATATGCATCCTAGTTCTTTTAGGATTTCCCTTTAGGGAATGGTTCCAGAGTTTCACGGAATTGCATTGTAGTTGAAAGTGGTTTCCTATTAAAATAGGAATCTATCGTGGCATGGTAGTAGCTAGAGAGTGGATATTTGGTGTTAGAGTTTCCTAACATCAGTCCCCCTCAAGGAGACATGGTGGAACCCATCTTATCATTTTGCTCGATCTTTTGTACCTACTTTTGTTAGGTTCAATTTACAGAGATGTACTTCCACTATTTTTTTGCCTCTTGCGAATCCGTCTTATGCTTCTATGAATGGGTCTAACTAACGCCTTCTATGGATCCATCTAACGATTCTATGAATTCATTGACACTTCTGTGGATCGATTGAGCTAATGCTTTCTACCGATCCATCTAACGATTCTGCAAATCCATTTACACTTTTGCAAATACATCGAACTAATGCTTTCTACGGATCTGTCTGATAATTCTCTAGATCCGTCTGATGCTTTTGTAGATCTATTGAGCTAATTCTTTTTGCAGATCCGTCTGATGATTCTGCGGATTCACATAAATGATTTTTGCACTTTTGGAATCCCTTCCTATTTCTAGTTCAAGTTCAGGTCTTCTCTTTCACACTTCTAAAATCCCTTCCTATTGCAGGTTTGGGTTCTAATTCTGTTAATTTCTTGGAATCCCTTCCTATTTCACGTTCAAGTTCTGGTCTTCTATTTCACACTTTTGGAATCCCTTCCTATTTACAGGTTTGGGTTCCGATTTTGTTAATTCCTCAGAATCCCTTCTTGTTTCAAGTTCAAGTTCTGGTCTTCTATTTCACACTCCTGGAATCCCTTCCTATTTGTAGGGTTGGGTTCTGATTTTTATTGATTCCTCGGAATCTCTTCTTATTTCAGGTTCAGGTTCTAGCTTGCTATTTCATACTTCTTGAATCCCTTCCTATTTGCAGGTTTGGGTTCCGATATCATTGATTCCCTAGAATCCCTTCCTATTTCAGTTTAGGTTTTGGTCTTTTATTTCATACTTTTAGAATCCCTTACTATTTACAAGTTCAGGTTTTGATTTTGTTGACTCCCCAAAATCACTTCCTATTTTAGTTTTAGGTTTTGGTCTTCTTTATTGCTTCCCCAAAATCCCTTCCTATTGCAAGTTTGAGTTTTGATTTTGTTGGTTCCTCAAAACTCCTTCCTATTTCAGGTTTAGATTCTTTTCTTCTTTATTGGTTTCCAGGAATCTCTTCCTATTTCAAGTTCAGGTTTCGGTCTTCGTGTTTTAGATTTGGCAGGATTCCTTCCTATTTCAGGTTCAGGTCAAGGTATTGAGTTGTTATAGTTTACAAACCTCATTATTTGCTAGACCTCTTAGAGATATGCAGTTAGATCCTTTCCTTGATCGTCAAAAATGGTTGAAAATATTATTAGAGAATCTTGTATGTAATTTCAGTAGAATGACATATATAATAATAACGTTCATCAAATAGTAATAACTCTATGATAAAAGAAAAATAAATTCGATAGAACTTGGGTAATTAATA
This sequence comes from Pouteria campechiana, assembly GCA_036873735.1. Classification (NCBI taxonomy): domain Eukaryota; kingdom Viridiplantae; phylum Streptophyta; class Magnoliopsida; order Ericales; family Sapotaceae; genus Pouteria; species Pouteria campechiana. The sequence goes on along the minus strand of JAYJMB010070687.1, from coordinate 61,792 downwards.
ATAATACTGGGTTTGTCCTTCATGGTAATATATAATTTTAGAAATATCAGATCCACCTTTCATGGCAACTTACAATATTAGAAACAACGATTTGGCAACGACACATCCAGATGGTATTTCCAAGCCTTTTGCTTATATGTTTGCTTGATTTTTATGATGCTCCTAGTCTCATTAACCAACTAGAACCCCTATAGGCGGCTGGACAGTTAATTCCTAGATGTCGATGTAGTAGAAAATGTTTCCTGGCACTGTCACTTCTCCTAGGCTTTTGCATCTGAGAAAGAGCCCATGCACCACGCCATAGAGTCGAAGATGCTGATAGAGGCATTATTAGGTCTTGAAAGGTGTTGATTTGTGACAAAAAATGGATTATCCCCTATCCAAGGGTTTGGAGAAACATTCATGTTGGCTAATTGACCATCCAAAATAGCTTTACTTTAATGAATGTTCCCACAGACAATGCCAATGTTTAGGTTTCACCCAAATTGCTCTCTAAGAATTCTATTATAAGATCTTGCAAGACAGAAAAAACATCAGGGGGTGTCGGGGTTCTTTTGGAGTGGGCACTCTGACGCTCAAGTCAGTGAGGAAGCTTTTTATAATAAAAAGAGAGCTTGTTCCATAGAGAGCTCATAAATGGTGTATTTATAGTTGAGCATAAAAGATATACGCACACTAGGATATATGTAATCCTTACACTAATGGGATGAGAATTTCTGTTAAAGGATGATTCCAAAGAGATAATCCTAGTTCTTTTAGGATTTCCCTTTAAAGAATGATTATAGAGTTTTAAGGAATTGCATTGTAGTTAGAAGAGGTTTCCCATTAAAATAAGAATCTGATGTGGCACGGTATTAGCTGGAGAATGGATATTCAATTTTAGAGTTCCCTAACATTAGTCCTCCCTCAAGGAGACATGGTGAAACCCATCTTGTCATTTTACTCAATCTTTTGTGCTTACTTTTATTAGGTTCAATTTATAGAGATGTGCTTCCATTATTTATTTTTTCCTCTTGTGGATTCGTCTTATGCTTCTATGGATGTGTTGAGCCAATGCCTTTTGTGGATCTGTTGAGCCAATGCCTTTTTTGGATCCATCTGACGAGTCTGCTCAACTGTTGACACTTCTGTGGATCGATCGAGCTAATGCTTTTTACGGATCCGTCTGATGATTCTGCAGATTTGTTTGATGCTTTCATAGATCCATTGAGCTAAATATTTCTGTATATCTGTTTGACAATTCTGCGGATCCGTTTGATGATTCTACTGATTCGTATAAATGATTTTTGCATTTTCAGAATCCCTTCCTATTTCTGATTCTGGTCTTCTCTTTCACACTTCTAGAATCCCTTGATATTGTAGGTTCTAGTTTAATTTTGTTGAGATAATCCAATAGATGAAGTACTAGAAAGATGAGTTGTCTATGACTTCACAATTTGTCTATTACGTGGAATGGACAAACCAATAGACAAAGTGCTAAAAAGGTTATTTGTCTACAATAATCGAATTTGTCTACTACTTATTATGGACAAACTAGAAGATGAATGGACTTTATTTGATGAATAACTTGATAGATACTTTGTCTATCATAAGTAAAAGATAAGCAAAGGACAAGATGAATTGTTGATCTTCATCTAACATTGATGACGCTTTTTCTATATTGATGAAAGAATCAACCATTATAACAACTCTTCAACTAATGTTTAGTAAGAATCTGGAAATCATCTTCTTCAAGGTCAGCGCTGCAGGCATTTCAGCAAACGAGGAATAAGCAGAAGTTAGAAAATTTAAATTTGCTAATTAGAATGGTCTTCTATCATTTAATGGAGCTCACCTACCACCAACGACTGAGATTCAAATCAATCATAAATGAAGCATTGTTGGATCAAGAAGAAAAAGCAAGTATCAAGGATAATATTCAAAAATTATCTTGAGAGCATTTACTGATCTGAGCCAAAACTTTTTGCTATCTTTCAAGAGTCGTGAGCCTTGCATTAAACCTTCCTCAACTTTCTTTGAAGGCTCCAAACCACCTTTTGGGAAAATCAGTTACCTCTGCATTTGTTTTTTAGAAACCTTCCTTTATGCTTAGTGAGAAGTATCTATGCTTTAACTTTTATTATTCATTATAAGTTCCTTTAACTAGTGGTTGAGACTAGATTCAAGAAGAGCCATGATTGTCTGAGTGCAGACAAGAGCTATTTTATTTAAGCCCCCTAGAGCTGGAATTTAAAGAGTGCTAGAAACACTCTGATCATGCCCCCTAGTGCTGAAATCTAGAAGAGTATTGGGAGCACTGCGTTTATGCCCCATAGAGCTAGAATCTAGAAGAGTGGTGGGAGCACTATTGTATTTCTACTATTAGAAATAGTGGAAACAAAGATACTTAGAGAAGAGTGTTCTTGGAAGAGTGGAGTAGAGTGTTTACTTGAACTTCTATAAAAATCCCCATGTCTTACTTATTTATGCATTGATTGATTTAGTGATTTGAATTGATTACAAGAGAGACATTTAATCCCAAAGGGGTAAAGCAATATTTTTAAGTATCCAATTCACCCCTCCTCTCTTAGAATTTTGCCTAATCTTTGGGACCAAGAATGATTGGGAATGATGACATGCTCAAGTATTGTTGAATGGCTTGTTATGCTTTGCTTGTTTATAAGCACTATGATTGAATGGATTGATATACATGTTATGATTGGAATGGTTATCATGTGTACTAAGAATGATAAACTGGTGTATGTTGTGAGTTAAGTAATTGAAATGGGGCTCTATTATGGTCGAATTGAACTATGTTAATTGATATTGTGATTGAAGAACTTAATTATTCCCTTATGTTATTGACATTGAATTTTATTATAAGTTTGAGTTGCCTTGATTGATGCATGTGATTGATGCACTTTGATTGCTGAGAATTTGTATACGTGGGATATGTAATTATGTGTATGTGACTTGATGTGATACCTCAAAGTGGATAAGCTCAGAAGGGGGTGCTAAAGCCTCTGATGCCTGGGTCTGGCAGAGGTAGACAATCCCCATAAGGGTAGTAAAGCTTCATAGGTGAATATGGTATAACGTGATACAATTTTTGGAGGATGCCTTGATGGCTGACTCGTATGATTGGGAGATGCAACTTGCCAGTGCATAGGCCTTGATATTGATGCACCTTGATAACACAGAGGCTTGGTTTGGCCTAGGGCTTGGCTGCGATGCTTTGATAGCCCGAATATGATGTGGAAACCTAGATGGTCTGACCTGACACCCATCTAGGATGGAGGCCTAGATGGCTTAGTAATGAGACAAATGATTGGCTTGTGGGCATGGAGGACTTAGAATGGATATGATGACTAAATGGTGTGGAGAGGATTATGACGGTGTTTCAATAGTAGGGGATTAATAGGAATGGAATAATAAGGCTGCATAGCCTAGATTATGAGATTGTATGTGTTGAACAACAAATAGGTTATTTGCAAATGTGTATGTACTTATGTGTAATCGTGTGTTGTGAAATTAATGTGTGATGCCCATGTTGGGTGAGTGTAAAGGTATGTATGGATAGTAATGTAAACTTTGTATTGGCCTTTGATCATATATGTATGGATCCTCAAGGTATGAAATAATCCAAATAGCTAGATTTGTAAACTTGAGGAAATGATGAGAATCAAATAATACTTAAAGTTTCAAGGATGAAACTTTTTGTAAGTAGGGTGGTCTATAATACTGAGGTAATGAAAATGATGAGTATTTTTTTTTACAAGATGATTAGAGTTGAAAAAGCTGAATATGAAAATGGCATCACTTGTGTCAAAATTTTGACATATAAGTTGGATGATTCAGAAAACGTTTTCAACATAAAAGTTTATATGTTAAAATTATCTTTCTAATGAATCACTAATCACATAATTTTGATGTCTTATGTCTAAGTTATAATCGATGCACCAAAACTAATCCTCATGGGTGAAAAATACCAAACGTTGCCACTTTATTTAAATTTTTTACATATATGAGGGTTGAATTCAACATAAAAATTGTAACCCTTCTAATTACATGTTAATTGGGTTATATAATGGGTGTGTAGCTATGGAAGTGAAATCCCTTGAAGCACTTTACTACAATGTTATGATTTAAAAAGTGCATATAAACTGTTCAATGAAATGCCCTAGCAAAAATGGAAGCTATGGAAAAGAGTTTGATTATCATTCTAAAACCCTAATGAGGAATTAATTTATTTTAGGATGTAATTGAGTGAGCATTAAACATTTTACATATGCAATGTACGAGGTGGAGAATGTAAATACCCTATTATACCATTGTTGAAATCTTCTGATGTAAGTGATGATTTTGAAGTGTTTGCTGAATAGTCTCAATGAAAAATAAGAAAGAATTAGCCGATTTCATACAACCCATAAGCGATCAGTGAAAGGTATGTTTAAGTGACATTATTTGATAAATGAAATATGTTTACAGAAAATTAATGAATCTTAAATTAAGTATGTTAATGAAAGAGGCCTCAAAATGGTGACTAAAGTAAAAATCCCAAAACAGGGTCACACGGAATACTACATTGAAATGGGAGACATTTGATGTTGTATGAAATCAATTATGTTAGATGTTGTGAATGTAGGATCCATTGGATTGTTCCAAGAGAGCTAGATGGTCAAATTAGAGGACAATATGAGGAAGTATGAAATGACACTTCAATAAGGTTCTGTAGGCTTCTCCTTTTTGATTGACTACATTGTTGGATGGGGATATGGAGTATCTCATTGACTGTATCCATGGATGTGTGCATAGATGGGTATTGTGAACATCTCATCCATGTTTAAGATTGATGTTAATTGGTTTTTGTGAATACATGAATGTTAGGGATCGCGGGTATTCCTTGAATTGAAATAATTGATGCTTGATTTATGCTATAGACATGTGATTCTTGAGGATAGAAAGTATTCCATGTCATTGTATTTTTCTTGTCTATGGACATCTTAATGTGAGGGATAAAGAATATCCCTTCATTATATGTGCAAAGTCTGGAAATTCTAAGTATCCAAAAGTTTGGTATAAGGATGAAATGAGAATTTATAGTAATGGAATATGAAGCATTCCATGATTTATATTTGACAGGCTAGTATCATATTATGTTTGAATGGGACAACTATAATATGATGTCCTTGCAGGGCACATTTCTAATATGATATGCCCAGAGTGGAGTAGATGTGATGTGACGTGGCTAGATAGCACGATTATAGTTATGATTGTATACGCCTAACAGGCGTAAAGTATTGAATTGGAAGGTGAGGATTTGGTCCTCATGGTATGATTGCATTGATACATATTTATGCATATCTGTGTTTTTGAACATATTTTTCCTAAATTATTATTTTTTTCTATTTGCCTACCTACTGGGTTGCCTAGACTTACATCTTCTTATTCTATGGTATTACTTGACAAGATAGGTAAAGAATTACAACTATGAGTTAGAATTGATGAGTAGGAATTGAAGATAATTTCTTGTGGTATGATGAATTAGGGTTGTAATCCAATTGTGTTTGTATAATTGAAATTTGATAATGTATTGTATCATGTAACATTTGTGATTTTAAATGATGTATAATGAAAAGCATGGACATGTCATTATCATTTAATTATGATATTATGGGTGATTTATATTAATCTATTGAGATGTATTGCCATTATGATTCAGTTTTGATCCTGGGCACGCAGTTGTGGGTGAATGGGTAGATATAGGTGTATGTTTTATAAAGTTTAGCATTTCTTTAAAGCTGTTAAAAATTTGAGTTTTATATATTAATATATGCACAAATATAGATCTTGATATTTTTAGGAGAGACTGCCAAATTTTTGACACAATATTTTCCTTAAAAATAGGAAAATTACCTGATAGTGTGAAAAATGCTTGGGCCCTTAGGTGGGGCATTACAAAAGGGTATCAAAGCCTATGATTTATCTATGTGATAAGTCCCAAAATTTGAGTGATAAGTCCTAGGATCGTGATGGCAATGGCAAGAAGGAGTTAAGAAATCACATACCTAATACAAGTTGATGAAGTCATATGGAATATGGGAAAATAATAGTTTATAGATAATTTGAAGGCATGAAAAAGGAAGAAGGAGAACATGTGAATGGTGATTGTGAATTGGTATAAGATTATATAGATGATATTAATATAAAATGAAAATGATGATGTTATGATAGTACAAAGATGACCTGATTATATATATCGATGCTGACATATACTTGTTGTGATCAAAGTAGCGTAATGAAGCGTGATGATGCCCATATATGCACCTTACATAGATGTTTGTATATTTTCTTATAGTGTATGTGAAATAGAAATCATGAAACTGTGAAACTAAAAATGAATTCAATTCCATTTGTTTAAAAGGGTTGTGATGGAATTATTGGATTCCTTAAGCCAAGATGGTTGTGTAAACCTTGCTGGTTGTTTGATTGCTTTGATTGGACAGGGCATGTTACAGCATAAGTTCTAGAGGTGTATCTAGGCAAATGACCCTCGACAAAGTTGTTTTGTGAAATTATGTATTTAGCTTAAAATTGAAAAAGTTCTGTAAGGAATGGTATGTTAGAAATGTAATGGCTCCTTAATGGATTTTTAGTTGTGATTGACCTGTATGAAGGATGCTATGCTTATATATGATTGAATAACTTTTCATGTGAGCATTTTTTTTGAATAAAGTATTATGTGCCATGATTGGAAATGATGACATGCCCACGTATTGTCGAATGGCTTGTTATGCTTTCTTTATTTTTGAGCACTGTGATTGAATGGATTAATATGTGTTATGATTGGAATGGATTCTCATGACTGGTGTATTCTGTGTGTTAAGTGACAAATTACATGGGGCTCTATTATGGTTGAATTGAACTATTTTGATTCATATTGTGATTGAAGAACTTGATTATTCCCTTGTATTATTGACATTCAATTTTAATGTAAGGTTGAGTTTCCTTGGTTGATGCATATGATTAATGCACTTTGATTGCTGAGAATTTGTATGTGTGGGATATGTAATTATGTGTATGTGACTTGATGTGATAACTTGAAGTGGATAAGCCCAGGAAGGGATGCTAAAGTCTTTAATGCCCCTGTCTGGCAGAGGTAGATAAGACACATAAGGGTGGTAAAGCTTTGCAAGTGAATATGGTATGATGTTATATGATCTTTGGAGGATGCCTTGTTGGCTAACTCATATGATTGGGAGATGCACCTTGCTAGCACAGGCTTGGATATTGATGCACCTTGACAGGACGGAGGCTTGGCTAGATAGCCCGAATATGATATGGAAACCTGGATGACTTGCACCCGTCTAGGGTGGAGGCCTAGATGGCTTGGTATTGAGATGCAAGATTGGCATGTAGGTGTGGAGGACTTGGAATGGATATGATGAGTAGAATGGTGTGATGAGGATTATGATGGTGTTTCGATAGCAGGGGATTAATAGGACTAGAATAATGAGGCTACATAGCCTAGATTATGAGATTGTATGTGTTGAACAACAAATAGGTTATTTGTAAATGTGTATTTACTCATGTGTGACTGTGTTTTCTGAAATTGATGTCTGATGCCCATGTTGGTTGAGTGTAATGGTATGTATGGATAGTAATGTAATATATATATATATATGGATCCGCAAGTTGTGAAATAATCCAAATGGATAGGTTAGTAAACTTGAAGAAATGATAAGGATCAAATAATACTTAAAGTTTCAAGGATAAAACTTTTTGTAAGGAGGTTGGTCTATAATACCTGAGGTAATGACAATGAGGAGTAAATTTTTTTATATGATGATTAGAGGTGAAAAAGCTGAATATGAAAATGACATCACTTGTATCAAAATTTTAACATATAAGTTGGATGATTTAGAAAAAGTGTTCAATACAAAAGTTTTATATCTTAAAATTATGTTTCTAATGAATCATTAATCACATGATTTCGATGTCTTATGACTAAAATATGATCAATGCACCAAAATTACTCCTCATAGGTGAAAAATACTAAAAATACCAAAAATTGTCACTTTATTTAAATTTCTACATATATGAGGGTTTAATTAGAAACTATTATCAGCATAAAAATTGTGTCCCTTATAATTATTAATTCAATGGAATAAGAATCACTCAATTCGAAGTTTGTATAAGAAAGTTATGACCAACGCACCAAAATTGCTCCAAGTGGATAATTAAGGACGAGAAAGGATGGGATTAACCTAATAATAATAATTTTAAAATTTTATGTATTATTTAAGAAAAATAATTTTTAAAATTTGCATGGGAGACCCATTAAGATAAATATAGGTGTATAATGTTGATTTCGCAAATGATTTATTGATTTTTATGTGATATTGAGGTTTAATTATTAAGTGGGTGAGTAATGGCCTACAATTTAATTGAGGCATAATAAGCATGATTAAATGATATTAATTCTATTTATTTTAGAAAAATTATTAAATTAAGTAATTAATTTAAGAATGAAATAATTAAGTGATGCATTAATTGTATTTAAATGATGGGATTAAAGGTGGAAGAGCGGTGCATGTATACGAGGTGCAAAGCACCTATGGAGCACTGAGATGGGGAGCTATTTAAATGTAGCATCTTCTTTCTTCCATGCTCATTTGTAGCTCCATTCCCCTATCACGCCCAAACTCCCATGGTATCCCTTCATGTCTTATTTTTATACCCATTTTCAACTAGGAATTTCCATTCTTTTCATTTTCAACATTATGCAACAAGGGACTCAACTTACCCTCTATTTGGAAGTGAATCAAGAGAGGGAAAAATCCTTGTTTTTGGTAAAATGGAATCCCACTTGTTGCTAGGCTTGGAAGTGGCATGGTTATTTAGTTGAGAGCTTTGTTTTGTTGTTATGGTAAGTATTTTCCTTTATTTCATTTCAAATTTTGGTTGCTAGGGTTTTGTAATCAAATGGGTGTCTGTCAGGGCAAAAATTTCATAGATTAATGTTGATTTCCATGGGGAAAATGGTTAATATATGAATTTCAACATTATTAATGAAATTGGATATGAGGAATTCCTCCTACATTCTTATCAGCAACTTATTTGATCAATTGCAATGGATTTTGGTGTAAAAATGAGTTGGACAGAAATTTAATTGAATAAGGGGCTTAATTAGCTAGGTATTACAGTTATTAAATATTGATTGTGTTGATTAAGGGCTGCATATTGCTAGATACAAAACTTGTTTGATGTATCCTTTTAAAATTTTGTAAATTAAATCATTCATATGTGTTGTTTGAGCAAATGCTTCAATGAGAAGCAATATAAAAGTGAACAGTCTTTTATGAGGAAAATGCATGAATTGAGAGTGGATTTCATGGGAAAAATGCTTAATCAATTAATTATAATGTTTTGGAGCTTATTTGGGCCTGAGAAATTTGATTTTGTGATTGAATAGAAACCTAATGAAAGGGGATTCATATATAAGGTGTTTGAGTAAGGAATTGAGTTGATGACTTGATTATCGTAAGTTTACAAATAATTACATGTTAATTGGGTTGTATAATGGGTATGTAGCTATGAAAGTGAAATTCCTCGAAGCATTCATTTGCAGGCTTAAGGCAGAAATTTGAAACAAATGTAGAATACAAAGAAGCTTCGGACAAAGTAACGATTCAGGAAGTTTCTCTAAAACTTTGGGTAAATGGGATGAAGTTCTAGACAAAGGAGAATAAAGAAACTTCGTCTGATTAAGAATGGATAAGCAAAATTTGTCTGAAACTAACTTTGGACAAAGTAAGATTTTAGTGAGTTTGTCCAAAACTTACTTCTGGTAAATAAGATGAAGCATTGGACAAAGTTAATTGGCCAAATTTGCCCAAACTTAATGCCTTCTTCCTAAAACCATGAAACAGTAAGTGCTATAGACATTTCCTCGCCCAATGCTTGCCCAAAGCAGATGATAATTAATTGGAAGACAATGATTTCAAAGAGTTAATTAGAATAGTCTCCTACACTTAATGGAGGTCACCTACCACCAACGGTTGGAATTCAAAGTAGGTAAATGGAGTAAAGCTGGATGGAAGAAATAACTTTTGAGAAGAAGAAAAAATGATTGCTTATTTTTTCCTAAGTCACAACCTTCATTCATCTTTCAAATAAGCCAAGAGCCTTTGCACTTAATCCTTCTACCTCATTTCTAAAAGGACTCCAACTATTTTTTGGGAAGATCATTTGTCTCTGCATTTAAAACTTCAAACTCTTCCCTTGAGCTTACAGTGAGATATTTGTAAAGTATGCTTAAACTTTCTCATCTTTATATCTTTGTAATTGCATTGAGTTGGTAGGTGTTGAATAGGCTCAAGAAGAGTTGTGACTGTCTGAGTGCAGACAAGAGCTTGTTGAACACTCATTCTTAAAATAGCTTAATTTTAATGATGAACATTCTTAACCAACTATGTTTTGATGATGAGCAAAGACATAAGTGAAATATTAAGGTACTAATAGTCCATTCTCAAGTATTTGCAAAAATACTTTCAAACTAATCTATGAGAATAAACTTTATGATGTTTAAAGGAAGAAACCAAGTAAATGCTCAAGAAAACTAAGTATATAAAACATAAATATACTTAAAAGAAGAAAATAGAAAGATTAAAGCTTTTAAGGAAGCTTCGAAGTCAACTTCGGGTTTAAAAGCTCAACTTTAAAGTCACAAAAACACATGCTTCGAAGCTACTCAAAGTACTTTGGAGACAAGAAGAAAACCCTTCAGAGCCAATGAAGCATTTCAGAGATAAAAGGGAAATTCTTTTGGGGTCATGAAATCACGAGCTTCAGATTTAGCAGAAATGCATCAGAGCTAAGACAAGTATTTACAAAGCCACTAAAGCACTTAGGAAACATAGAAAAATAACTTTAGAATAATGATATTAGTTCGGAGTTAATTGAATTGCTTCGGAGTCATAGGCTCAAGCACTTTGGAATGGAGCCTTGTAACTTTGGAGCTGAAAAAGTACTTCAGAGACAACGATGAGAGCTTTTCAGCATTAATGGAACACCTTTCGAAAAATAAGTTGGAGTCAAAGGAAATGAACTTCAAAGTTAAGTCAAGAACTTCGAAGTGGATCCAAATAACTTCAGAGTCGATAAGGTATTTCAGAGATAATGAAGTATAGCCTTTATAGTTTAGAGTTAGTTTCTTTAGAGTCACTTCGAAAATAGAAAGACTCTTCGAAGTTTGGAGATAAGTTTTTCAGAGTCAGCCTCCACAGTCCCAACACGAGTTATGTCTGTCATGTCATTTCAGAGCCTCCAAAACACACCTTTGGTGCATCTGAAATAACGATGACTTATGCGAGGTGTGCAAAAACTTCATATTAGGTAGAAGCTTGAAGTATTTCAAGTTAATTCATAGCCTCCAAAACATCACTGAAAGTACAGCGATCTTAAATCTAAATGTTTCTCAGCATTTAATGTCTCTTACCTACTACCACAGAGAAAGTAAGAGGCCTCAAAAAAAAGTTAGAGATCTCAAATATAAAAGGAGTTAAGTGAGATCAAAGAATATAATGGTTTTCACACTGAAAAATAATAGAGAGCATTTACTAAGTCTTTAAGGCTTTTCTTCCACAATTTCAACTCAACTATAGTTTATTCAAAGAAGCATTCAAAGTCATTCATTCAACCACTTCTAGAGATTGAATCCTACTGATTTTATTATTATATTACTTATGTTTACTGCTTTCAAACTTATTACAAAATCAATCTATTAGAGGCATTAATATTTTACAATTTTATTTTTGCATATCTTTGCAAGTTTGAGAACTTACATCTATGTAGTGAAAGCAATTAGGATACTTGCTGAATATTTGTGTAAAAGTTTTTAGTGAACTTGGAAAACTAGTAAGTTATTGGTGAGCTTGTAAAATCAATAAGTGTTAGTAGAACCTGAGTTTAATAAAGATGGCTAATTCAAAGAAGTGAAGTAGGAACCCAAGTAAATGGCCAAACCACTATAAAAATATCAATCTAAGTATATTATATTGTCTTAATCTCTTTAGTCTTGCACTTTGATTATCATCTGGCCTAAATTTTTAGAGGCTCAGTTCACCCCACCCAGCCCCCCTCTCCCCCTCTTGAGTCACCATTTGAATGGGATCAATAATTGGTATCAGAGTAGGCTTCACTGGTTATATAACTTGTGAAGAGATCTCTATGGCAATCTATTTCCACAATACTTTTGCTAAAGGTCAATCTACTTCCAGAGCTCTACTATTTAATGGTACAAACTATGGATATTGGAAGATGAGAATGAAAAATTTCTTGATTGCTTCAAATTATCAGCTATAAAAAACCATCAAGTATGGTTTGATTGTCCTAAATACTGAAGATAAGTACACTCGTGAGAATATTCTTACAGCTAAAAAGAATGCTAAGGCAAAAAGCTGCCTCTATTGCGCTCTTACATCCTTTGAATTTGACAAGATATCCTCTTGCGATACTACAAAGCGGGACAAGCTAGAGGTTGCACACGAGGGCATAAAGCAAGTAAGGAAAACTAAAATAAATCTTCTCGTATAGGAATATGAAGCTTTCAACATGAAGGAGATAGAGTCAATCTCAGACATATTTGGAAGATTTCATAAGATAACAAATGGGCTAAAAAATCTGGGAGAAAAATATGCAAAGCCCAAAATGGTGAAGAAAATTCTAAGATCTTTGTCAAAGCATTAGATGTCAAAAGTGATAGCAATCCAAAAAGCAAGGAATCTAGACACAATGAGTCTAAAAGAACTTATGGGTTCTCTTATGACTCATGAAGTGCCAATGAAGTAGAAAAATAAAGAAAAACTAAAGGGCAAGAAAGCAATTGCTCATAAAGATGAATCAGAAAATGAAGAATCCTAAACAGATACATCCACAAGTGGAGATGAAGATGAGGAGATGGCAATGATTATAAGAAGATTCAAATCCATGCTGAAGAAGAATAAGTTTGAAATAGTTCAAGAAATAATTTTAGAAGAAATGACAGAAAGAAATAACCACCCACCTATTACAATTGTTGGAAACAAGGACATATGAAGTTTGATTGTCCAGAGCCAAATAAGGGACAAAATGATCAGCAAAAGAAGAAGTACAATTCATATTTTGACAAAAGAAACAATAACAACAACAATAACAAAACTAGCTAAAAATTTTAAAAGAAGAAGAAAGCTCTAGCAACATGGGAAATGCTAGAGAATATTATAAATGAAAGTAAGAGTGAGGAAAAAGAAGAACATAAAGCTCAAATCAGCCAACTCTCTCCAAGCAAAAGTATTCAGGATGAACTTCATACGAGAATCAGCTTTATGGCAATCCATGAATAGCAAGTAAATTCTAATTCTGAAACTCCTCATCATGAAGAAATGTTAGAAGAATTATATTCAGATTTCATTACTTTGAAAGAGAAGTATAAAGAGATTAAAAAGGAGCTCAAAAGAATTGAAAATGTATGCTCTAAAATAAAGGAAGAAAATTCCAAGCTCAAGAGTAATAATAACACCAATAGCATACTGAGCAAGTAAAAGCAGAAAACAATGCTCTGAAAAAGACATGGACTTCCCTTTGTTAAAAATGAAACCAAAGAAAAGAAGCGAAAACAACAACATAGAAAATTCAAACCTAAATAGACTACAATTTGGGTTCCAAAGATAGTTGCAAATGTACAAAATGCAACCCAAATTCCTTTAGTTAAAATTGTTTTACCCAAGAAACAATGGGTACCGACATTACCTATAACTAACCCACCAGGACCCATTCCCAAATAGGTACCAAAAGTTAAGACTTAACTTTATCTATGCAGGTGTGCTTGGGAGCCATAAAGAGCAGTATGTGGTATACCGATAGTGGTTTCTCAAAGCACATGATAGGAAATAAGGAGCTATTCATGGAGCTAAAAATGAAATCTGGTGGAACAGTAACTTTTGGTGATAATGGTAGAGGTAGAGTAGTTACGATTGGTAAGATTGGCCAACCACTATCTCAATTTTAAATATACTTTTAGGAGAAGCATTGAAACATAATCTTCTTAGCATAAGTCAGTTTTGTGACAAAGGCTACAAAGTTGTGTTTGAATCTCAATCTTGTTCTATACTAGATAAGTCTTAATCAATTATAATATATGGTAGAAGATATAGAAAGATATATTTGGTTGATCTTTCTGATATTCAAGCTAAGTGTCTTGTTGTGAATGACAATGAACCCATGTTGTAGCACAGAAGGCTAGGACATACCAACAAAAATATGATTGAAAGATTATGTAATAAAGTTCTAGTTGTTAGCCTACCAAAATTCAAATTTGATAATAAGTTGTGTGATGCTTGCATAAAAGCAAGCAAGTAAAAACATCATTCAAATCAAAAAGAGAAGTATACCAACCAAACCCCTTCAGTTGCTACACATGGATTTAGTTAGACAAACTAGGACAAGAAGTCTTAGAGGAAAATATTATTCATATGTTATTGTAAATAATTATAGTAGATTTACCTAGGGAATATTTCTAGCATCCAAAGATGAAGCTTTTTCATTCTTTGAAGTATTTTTCAAACGCGTACAGAATGAATAAAGCTGTCATATAATTACCATAAGGAGTGATCATGATGGAGAGTTTGAAAATCATAAATTCACTGAATTTTGTGAAAGTAACAAAATTCTCGAAACATTCTTTGCACTAAGAACACTCCAACAAAACGGAGTAGCTAAAAGGAAGAACAGATCCTTATAAGAGATGATAAGGATAATATTGAGTGAATACAACCTTCCACAGTATTTTTAGGCTAAAGTAATGAACACCGCATGCTATATCATTAACAGAATCTTTGTTTGACCCATACTTAAGAAAACTCCATTTGAATTATATTATGGCAAAAGACTAAATATTTTATATTTTCATACTTTTAGTTGTAAGTACTTTATTCTTAACAATGGTAAAGAAAATCTTAAAAATTTGATAGTAGGTCTGATCAAGGTATATTTCTAGGCTATTCCATTGTTAGCAAAGCATTTAGAGTGTACAGCCTGAGACTTAAGATTATATAGGAATCCATTCTTGTTAAATTTGATAAACATACTAACTCTACAAAAAGAAATAATGATTTTGATGATGAGACAAATAATCTTTCAATAAGTGTGGAGAAACTGAGACTACAAGATAGTCAAGTAGAAGCTCCATTATCAGAGACAACAATGGATAAAGCTGAACCATCCATAATAGAAATAAATGTGGAAGGTACCTCATCTCTTCCCAGAGATTGGAGAATTAGTCATGCTTATGCTAAAAACCAAATAATTAGTGATGTGTTTGATAAAGTTAGAACTAGATCATCTTATAACCAAATATGTGGCAATTTTGCTTTTATTTCTCAATTAGAACCAACTTGCATAAATCAAGCATTCGAAGATGAAAACTGAATTTTAGCTATACAAGAAGAATTGGATCAATTTAAAAGAAATAATGTGTGGACTATTGTTCCAAGACCAAATCATCAATCTATTATAGGAAAAAAATTGGTCTTCTGGAACAAACTAGATGAACCAGGAATTATAGTGAGAAACAAGGCAAAATTAGTTACAAAAGAGTATTGTCAAGAAGTAGGTATTGACTTTGAACCCCTGTTGTAAGAATTGAAGTTATTAGAATGCTTCTTACATTTACATCATATATGGATTTCAAAATATATCAAATAGATGTAAAGAGTACATTCTTAAATAGTTTCATTAATGAAGAGGTATATGTAGAATAACCCTCTGAGTTTGAAGATCCTCATTGTACAAATCATGTATTCAAACTCAAGAAAGCTCTCTATGGTTTGAAATAGGCTGTTAGAGATTGGTATGAGAGGCTAAACAAATTTATGATTGAAAAAGATTTTTAATTTTTAATTCACCCCTCCCCTCTTGGGTATTTGCCTACCTATAGGTACTAACACATACTACTTGCAAATGGACAATAACAAGTGTTTGAGAGTTCTGGTAGAGATCTAACCACAGCTAGTTTCGCATACCACCTGTATCTTCTAGAGCATAGTTAAATGCTGCAGTTGACTATGGTACCACCTTCCAATGTCTAATAGTAAAAAATTTAAACATTGCAACATCGCCCCACCAAATCAACTCCAACAGTCAAGATTTTTAAATATCTATTTTAGAAGAAGTGTTGTGACATTTCAAGAGTTGAAGAAGTCATCCATTGAACCTTAATCTTCTACAAATCTTTGCAACCCTAGGCTAAGAACTTAAACCTTCAAATATTCATTCAAGAGCTTTAATCTTCCAATCTACATTCAAGGCTACCTTCTTCAATACACTAAGGGAAGTTCTTTTACAACATCAAGAGCAACAAGATCAAGCCTTCCCCGGTGCTTACAAAGAAACAGGCTCAAAGTGTAAATCTTTTCTTTTATATTTATGTGTATTCCTTAACTTGGTATTGAAGAACCAAGTTAAGAAGAACAGTTCTGGTTTGTTGGAGTGTGTATCATAGCCAGATTGCTAAAGTGTATACGCCCTCTAGAGTTGGAATCTAGAACAATGCAGTGGCACTAAGTTTATACCTCCTTAAGCTGGAATCAAGAAGAACAAGTGTGGAATCGTTAGATTATGTATCTCACGAAAAACTCGTTAATTTGTTATGCCCCATAGAGTTGGTGTCTAGAAGAGTACTAGGTGCACTAGTTAGAATTTCACAATAGAGAGATAGTGGAACCCAAGGCACAAGAGGCATACTCTTAGAAGAGTAGAATAGGAACAGTTGCCTGAACCACTATAAAAAATTATGTTGTTTGTGTGTTTGATTTGCTTGCTTATGTTTTATATTTCCATTATATCTATTCAATTGCATTTTGCATAAAAGCACAAAAAAGAGGAAAGCTAATTTATCAGGGGTTAAGTAATAAATTTTTATAAACCCAATTTACCACTCCCCTCTTGGGTTAAGCCAAACCTACAAGACCCAACAGTATGGTTGAAGTCCACAACAGTATGAGTGAAGTCTAAATAATTGTTTTTAATAATTTTTAAGAATTTTTATTGAATTCTATTAAACTCCATTAAAAGTTTAAATAACTTTCACAAAATTTAATAGACTTTGATAGAATTTTAATTAAACTAGTTTAAATTCTATTAAAGCCCATTAAACTCTATATTGTTTATAAACTAAGTTTAATAGACTTTAGTTAAGTTTAATAAAAGTCTATTCAAACTTAGTTAAAGCCCACTAAACTTTATTAAATATTATTGATATTTCATAAAGTTTAACAAAATAAGGTTAAAGTTCATTAAAAATTATTGATGTTTTATAGGGTTTGACAAAACTATCAATAAACTTTGTCAAACTTAGTTAAAGTTCATTAAAGCTCTATTCAATTTATTAATATCTTATAGAATTTAACAAATTTGGTTATTAAATTCAATTAAATTTGGTTAAAATCCATTAAACACTTGTGGGCATTTATAAGCCTATTAAATTCAAAATTTTTATTTTTTAAAATATTTAAAATATATTTCAACTCTATATTTTATGTGCATATGCATTATATTATTAATATCTTTATAAGTTAAAAAATAATTTAGATAACCGCTACAAATTGATTGTTTAAAAATTTTCAAAATTGCTCTTAAAGTTTATTTTCTTATAATAGAACCATATGTATTATAGACTTTCCCATGAAAATTTTAGATTCAGATTAGTAGCTTTGCTTGCTTTCGGAGAGGGGTAGCACAACAATCACCATGCCTTTGGGTTCTCAGCCTGACACGAGTTGGGCTACTGACGGAAAGACATGAGCTAGTATATGATTTGGCTATTTGAAGCACTGGATTGGCAATAGATGTGAAGATAGCTGCAGATAGGGTGTAAGTGGGTTGGGTTCAACCTATAACCCGGTGAACACAACTCATTTTAAACTAGGTTAGGGTTGGCCCATTTGCAAAATTGGGTTAGAAATTTGGGTTTACCTAGGGTTAAAGCTAATCCAACCCATCAATACAAATTTACATTGGTATAATTAAAAAAATAAAAAATCCTAGCCCTACTTTGACAATAAGACACAATTCTTAAGTAATTAAAAATTTGACTAAGATATATTTTGAAAGCATTTCATATCCATGATTATTATTAAAAAGTTACCATTTAAATTTGTTAAAAGAGAAGGCTTTTGAATTTTCATAAAGTCTTATGATCGCTTTTTAAAATCATTTGTATTAATTAATAAAATTTTATATATTTTTAATACCACTTTTAAATTTATATTAGTTTAAACTCATATTTAGCTTGAAATGTCAACCCGTTCTCAATCTATAACCTAACCCAAATTTTAAAATAGGATTGAATTAAGGTTGAGTTCTTTAAAAATGGGTCAGATTAGGGTTAAGGTTGAAGTTATAAAAAAAATAGGTTATGGAAATGGTTAACTCCAACCCGTTCCAACTGGACGTAGTTGCACCCCTACCTGCAGAGGCTCAAACGGGGAATATGAATTAAAATGAGGCAAATGACGTGAACCATGCGTGTTGCAAAGGACAGCAACTGGATGCATCGGTGTGCTACAAGTATTAAGTGTTGGACGATGTCAGGCCATTTATTATGCGAAAGTTATTTTTGATAGCATATTTAATCTATTAAATATATTTTAGTATTAGATAGATAAAAAAAATTTCATAATATAAAAATGGGTTATATTGTGAGTTTATTAATAAACCATAAATTTCTTTCTTCGATTCTATCGTATGTGTACTGTACATATTTTATAAAAATATCTTTATATTTAAAGGGTGCTTGGTTAGTATACTCGTTTACACGATGTACCAGCCATTGTACAATTTGCTAAAACTGTAGGAGAGAGGGTTAATTCACATGAGTAACCTTATTTGCTACACGCGGCTTGTTCGTTAATCCTTAACGTACAATTTGGCCTCACTTTAGAGTTAAAGTTCATCGTGTCATCATTTTCATGCTTGTGCACGTGGGCAGTGTCAACATCTCATGAGTTTTCACGAGTAAAAATGGAGTCATCCAAGGACCTGTATCATATTATAATATTAAATATATATTTTATTATTATAAAAATGTAAATATAGTTTTCTAATCGTATAAAATAGATTATATGACAATTTTAATAATATTCCATTAAAATATATTGTTATTATTTTATGTGGCCCATCTAAATGTATTGTTGATTTCTAATATATAGTTAGAAAATAAAAGACATTTAGAAAAGTTTTAATAGATTAAATTTATGATTACAGTATAGATACAATATACTTTCTTGGGTATGTAAGACTTCAACTTAAAAAGAAATGTGACGGCCTGGCATTTTGAGGTACTAGTAAATTTGTTTCTTTAGTTGAAAATGAATAGTGCATATATATTCATTGAAAATGAGGAGAAATTAGCTAAATAAAGTAATAAAGTCATGAAGAGCATGACTAATGATATGTGTTTTATGGCATATTGAATAGAATTACATTAAAAAAGCTACAAAAAGTGGTGAAGAATGGAGTGTATGTGCATATGCTTCGATGTATTGCCAGAGCGTTGTGGAAGGAGGAGCTTAAAATGCTTTATTAGCTACTCCTAAACTCACCTTCATGTTTCTAATCCCCACAATCCATATCCCACTAGCTATGTGGAAACACTAGATTTTGATGAATTTTGGTTGAGAATTTAACGACAATGCATGTAGCAGCTATCCGAAACAAAGAAAACACTGAAATTAGACTATAGGTGCATTGAAGAAAAGAAGAAAAGTTGGGAAACTTTCTTAAAGGGAGTTTTTGTGATAAATAGTGGAAGAAAGTTAAAGGGTAAGAAATCTTTTGACCTAAGTCTTATTTTTATTAAATGATTGGTTGGAATTATGAGTTATGAAATGAATTTTGTGAAGGATTAGGGTTTATAAGGGTTGGAAATTGGGGAAAATGCAGATTTTGCTAGGATTTGAATGTTGTGATTAATAATTGGGATAGAAATCATGGTAAAATATGTTTATTTGTTGTTTGGAAAGAAAACCCTAAGTTGTTTGTGGCTAGAAATACGAAATCTAGAAGTTGCATATTAGGTGTTCTATGAAACAACATTCAAAATGGGGTTAACGTCATTTTCATTGTTATTGAACCGTTAAGTATTCTTGATTATCAAGATTTAAACGGGATAATTGAGTAAACCCTAGAAAGGTCGGGTTGTGAACTTAAGCTATGAAACATATATAAATTGAGCTGTTAAATGTTTATAGACTGTATGGGCATATGAAAGGCTAATGAAACATGTATGCTATGCGTAGGGTTGTAATTCATGGTATTTGACTTGGAATTGCCAAGTTTAAAGCTTAAGGAAGGGTGTAATTCATCATATACAAGTAAGCAGGTTTATTTTATTATGTAATTGTATTTAGAATTGTCTGAATATTTGTTCTGGGCATCATATTGTGATTTCTATTATAATTGTTGTATCATTCCTTAATCATGTTATGAGAAGAATATGCATTCTGATATGTATGTTATGCTAAGTTGGAAAATGAGGCAGTATTGCATGTATTATGTTGGAAAGTAAATTATACTATATGGATTAAAGTGAACTAAGTTTAACATTACGCAACATGTTAGTATAATAATTTTATAACAATGAATGTAGGGAATAGATAATGCATAAATCAATTTAGAATGATGTGTGCTATATAAATTGATTACTTCATTGGTAAATGAAGTAAAATTGAGGCTTAAATATAGTATTGGAACATTGCAATTTAATGAGCAAAAGAGAATGGGAAACAAGGAAAGAAAATAAGGCAAAATCGTAAACAGCGAATTGGGCACTATGGCATCAGCGAAAAAAATTGTCGGACGATATTGGACAGGGAATTTGACGTCATGGCACCAGAATAATGTATGTGCAGAATTTTTTTATGCATTTTAATGATGTATTTGTTTGAAAGTTTTGATGAAGCCTTTTCTAGAGGGTTTAGGGTAAACCTTGGAGATAATTGTTGGGTATTAAATAGAAAAATGAAATAAAAAAATGTTAAAATAATATGTGATTGTTTTAAACCTTGTAAGTGGTCCTATTCTGGGATAGTATGTTTATAGATATGATATACCTCGTTGGCATGATGGCTTGTATAGCCAAACACTGATATGCCTGGATGACGTGGTGGCTTGTATAGCTAGACACTAATATACCTAGTTGGCATGATAGCTTGCATGGCCGAATATGGATCCACCTGAATGGCGAGGAGGTGTGGATAGCTTGGATATGTTTGGCCTTGGTAGACATGCGTGGATAGCCCGGTATTTCCTGACACCAACATAGGGTAATGGTCTGAATGACTAAAGAGGTCGAGATGACCTAGTTCTTGAGACTTACCTGAGTACCTCATTAGGTGGGGATGGAGAACCTGAGATCCATATGGAACAATGAGGATGGGGTGCTACAAAGGATAGTGGGATACTGTCATGGAATTGGTAGGCTTCATTGATGGGGATATAGGGAGAGACCAGAACACACCAAAAAAAGGAAAAAGGGTGTTATATGTTATGTTGACTATCTTCCGAAGGATAATTGGGATTGATGATAGACTAAGGAAGTCATTATTGCATTATTATAAGATATTGTATGTTGTGGAATTGTATGTATACATATGACTTGCTTATTATTTTCATACTTTGTTGTTTAATTTATGTTTAATTTCATACCTGCTTACTGAGTTACTCAGACTCACTCTGCTTAAATTTTGGTTTTTATTTGACAGGCCTGAAGAAAGAGCCCAACATGGGGTTGGAGCTTAGGACTGGGATAGGCTATGAATCATAACCATTAGTAGCTCATAATTATGAAATTATTTTTTTGGCATTTTGGGATGTATATAAATTGTACATTTATAAATTTAGGCTTGTGCTATATATAAATTTGTGTAAATTAAGTTTGATTGGCATGTCATGATACCGGCTAGGTAGAAAATCTATCCTACTACCTCCATCACAATACGACTGTCGATTTTGGGCAGCTGTGAGTGTATAATGTTTAGTTAGAATAATTTTGATATACATGATTATACAGGATAATGGATTGTATAGGTTAGAGATGGACAGTATAGGGGAGACTCTGTCCAGAGTTCCTTGTGATACTGCCCTACAATAATGCTCAGAAAGTGGGGCATTACAAGAGGATACTTTCACTCCCATTGGCCAAAATCTTCTACATATTTATTAATTTTTTTAATTGTTTAAATCTTCGTTCTATATCTCATGCTATGCACTAGGGGACCCACATTCATAACAATAATGCAGTTTGTTTTAGTCAATGGAGTGTGGCCACATGTTGTAAGTTTGGTGGCCTATTAGTTTAGATGGAATGGAACAAAAATGGAATGGAATGAATTATAAAATATAAGAATAATTTTAACTATAAATTAAATAAAGTTAAAATAAATAAGTATATAATTATTAATAATATATATAATTATAAAAAATAAGATTATTAGAGGAAATGTAAGCGAAATAAAAGCCTGAAAGATGTATTTCCCATAAAACTATTCCCATTCAATTCCTTTTATCTAAAAGAACTGCCATAAAAGTCTGGACTTAAATAGGCAGAATGAAAAGGCCATTGAATCCTTCTCTATCTTTTCAAATCTTTGAATAAGGGTTTGTTTATTCATAGCAATGTTCATAGAATCAAATCAATTGGCTAGTCCAAAAGGGGGTGAAAGCCCTTTTAACATGCATTTGAATAAATGAAAAGAAGATGAAAAAAGGTGAAAATATGAAATTCAAAAAAGAAGAAAAATAGAGAAAAATAATATAATAAAATAGGAGTAATGATTATAAATATAGTTTATAAAGATGAAATAAATAAAATTTTTTCATAGAACCATGGAGGATAGTGATTGAAAAAGATAATTAATAATTAAAAAAGTAGCATTATTAAGTAGTCAAGGAGTTCTACCACTTTTCAAACAATTCAAGCGAACCCTTGTGCATATTTGTCATAATATAAAATAGAAAAAAGGGCATAAAAGATAAAATGATACTGTAAGTAATACAAGAGATAACATGTAATGTATCATATTTTTGGTTTTGTTTGGTCAAACATTTATGTGTAAAAGGGGAGGATTTTCCAAAATGGTGCTCAACTATTGTTGACAATCTCAATTCCGTGCCCAAGTTTTCCCTTTTCCCAAATCCATGCCCAAGCTTCTTCTCCTGTTTCCAAATCAGTGCCCGGTATCACTAGGCCTTGCTGAGTGATTGGTTTCTAAAATCACATAACCATTATACCTCGAGATGGTAAAAAAGAAGTCAATTTTTGAGGGTTTTCTAGCATTGCTCGACACCAAAATTGTCATCCTTAGAATTTCCTTTTCTATCTTCATCTTGCACTCCCATTTTAATACCCTCTCCCATTCTAATAACCTCTAAAATATGCCCTTTTTCTTCCTTCTGGCACCTCCTCCTATAAAGAAAAGGTAAGCCCCTGCCCCCCTCTCTCTCTCTGTATGTCGGAAGATGCTCATATTGCATTTTAAAAGATGCCTAGCCATGAAGTTGTGTCTTGGACAACTATGATCCCAACATAGGTTCTCTATTTTAAATGAGTATCTATTCTTTGTTTTAGGGTTGTTGTCTTGGTGAGTTTGTGCTCTGTACATGTTTGAGTTTTTGATTCTTAGAAAAAGTTTGATCATTTTTCTTATTTTTGGAGGTATTCTTGTTGTCTTTTTTTTTTTGACACATTAAATCATAGGTATTGTGGGTGGAGAATAGTGAAATTTGTGAGGAACCTATTCGAGTTCTTTGTTGATGCTAGTTGTTGGGCCATTCAGGCAGGTGTGCCATTCTTGGCTACTAGTGGGGTTTAAGCATTCTTGCAGCTATAAATACTAATCTTTGGGTCTTAGGTTTTGAAGAACTAGGCTGAATGCAAGTTTCAAGTCCAATGTTTCCAATGATGTTTAAGAGAACAACAGTCAAACATTGCTTGTAGTTGCTTGAGGGAGAGGGAGGGATGGAGGAGCTGAGAGAGGGATATTCTCTTTGTTAGTTTGATGTTGCACTCCTGAGCTGTGGGTTTACATTTCACAGATTGGCAAAAATGTTAGTTCTTTATTTTCTTCAATAAGAAAATGTTACTTATTAAGTATTGTCTGAGTGAATATGCAGAAAACACCATTGCAATTCATGGGAGAAATGTAGGTCAAATTCACTTATTCAATTTAGAGAGAGAATAATGTGAGATTCATTCTCACAGCTACTACACTTGTTTCCCTAATCTTATAAGGAAGTTTTTGGTTAGTTAAATTGGTTGATGGGCCCTTAATCAGATCAGTTAATTGATATCAACATGAAATAACTAAATTTTCTCAACTTATGTGTCTTTTGTTTTAAACTTGGATTTTTTTTAACTTCAGTTTATTACTTTCAACTTGGATTTTATTAGAAATGTGACTTGAGGAAGGACTACTATAACATTTTTCACAGTCCAAACTGGTTGCTACAAGTTCAGTCTAGTATAATCCACACACCGGATCATGACCACAACTCCTTCCTCTTCTAGATATGAAGAGTCCATTCCTATTTGATTTTAAGCAAGGTCTAGAGTCCTTGAAACCTTAATTCAAGCATGCCTAGCTTGGTGTTCTAGTAGCTTTTCTTTTAATGAGGCTTTCAGATTTGTCTTAGATAGTCTCTAGTTTTCAAGTTAAGAAGCACCATAGAAAATATGAAATTGCATTCATCATTGAAAAGGTTGCACACTGCATCATTTGATGATTAGCAAAGACATGAGTAAAGCATTAAGGTACTAACAAGTTATTCTCAAATGCTTGCAAAACTATTATGCAGCTAATCTAAGAGAGTAACTTCAAGAATACTTTAATAGTTATCGTTTAGACAACCTTAGGCATAAAATAATTATTTAGAGGAAGAAACTAAGTAAATGCTCAAGATCAAGTACATAGATTTAAAGTATGCTCAGATATGCACTTAATTAAAGAAAACTAAGTCATCTGATGCTTTGGAGTCATCAAGACATTAGAGTCATCAAGACATGCTTCAAAGTCATCAAGATATGCTTTAGAGTTGAGCAAGGGACCAACAATTGCTCCCTCCATTTCTTGCATTTTTGTATTATTTGAAGGTTTTATGAATGAATTCTGCATCCAAGTTTTTTTCTTTTTCTTATAGGTGTCATGATGTCTTTCGTGTTGTAAATGCCTTTCACTAAATGATCCTAGCTATCTGGCAAAATGGACATGATATTCAACAGTATTCCAAGATCCCCATGTATTTGAGCACTTTGAGGATCATCCAGAAGGTTCCTCATGTATGGTTTGTTGGTTGTACAGAATTTCCATCTACACATGGTTGCTTTTTCTTAGCTATTACGTAAATCTTAGATCTCAACCCCTTTCTTTTTATATGCTTTATTTCATCATTGGATGTTTCATTTTTATGTTTGAAATTGCAATGAACATCATTTTAATGGAATGTTTGTGCAGTTGACATTATAGAAGTATTAGGGAAAGAACAGATGGAGCCTCAGGCAGCAAAGAGATGAAGGGGCAGGAGACAGTAACACAATAGGGGGAGTTGTTTTGCTTTTTGTTTTTTGTTTTTATTTTTTGTCTTGACAGATGATCGATTAGAGAGACCATCATCAGATTCTCTCATTTTTGTATTGTATCATTCCTTTCTTTCAAGACATCATTGTTTGTACTAGACTAGTAGTAATAAAGCACTATTGTCTACCTTTATTCAAGTAGAGATGCATTAAAGAAAGAAGTGAAGGCTTGTTAGAAAAATCATGGAATGCTCATCAATAAAACCAATGAAATTTTTCTTTATTTTTTTGAATTCTTTCCTTCAGATACACACAGAACACTTCATCCATTTTATGCTTGCTCAGAAATTTACAGTCCATGTGTGCAACCACATCCAAACAAACAAATCACCAAAGAATAAAACTTTAGCTCACAGCTTCATTCAACAAGAAAATAAACACAACACTGGAATTTTGAAATGACATAAATGTCATAATATTTCATACAATGTCATTTTGGTTACACTACAGTGATTCAAGTCAACCATACACAAAGATAACAAAAAAACTAGTGCCTATTTTAAGATTTTTATTTTTTCAATTCCATCCAATATCTTAGAAAGTGCAGCCTCTTTATTCATGATCTTGATATCTCTTTTTGCAAGCTCTAGTTCTTTTCTCAATAGTAGCACTTCATCACATGCTTTACATGACTTCCCACTCAACCCTATTGACATCCAACTTGCCTCCACATGTGTATCATGTTTATCACTAGTTGAGCTCAGCTCCTCTAATTCAAATGCAACTGTAAGTCGATGGCGATACATGTCACACCATGAAAAATAGTTACAATCATGTTTGCCCTTGATGAATCAAAAATAAAATTTATTAAATTATCAACATTATAATAAATTATCAAAACAGGTAAATACATACCAAATGTGTGCAAAAACATTATCATTATAGAACACTGATAAAACCAATGTTATGGATTTTTACTTGCACTTGACATCAGAGTATAACACAACCTTCTGCCACACTTGCAAGGAATTCATGGGTATGGGAATGCATTTGAAGGCATACTTCTTCTTATTTCAAAAAAGAAGATATACCACATGATTAGTGATTTAGGAGTCATCTTTAACTAAAAAAGGTGCACCGTGGTCCACCATGGTGCATATTCACATTAATTCTAGGTCCACCATGGTGCATATTCCATTCAAGCATTTTAACAGGGAGTTCCAACTCTAATAATCATGCCAATTATCACCAAATAGACTATGTAGATGAAAACAAAAAGAAATTGATCATTCACTCTCTAGACCATTCACTAAAAGTGAAAATATTTCTAACTTCGTCAATGACATCTTTTATAGTGCTATTAAAAAAAATAGCCCAATTGGTTTTTACTTTTGCTAGCTGACCTTTGATGTTGAATTGACCCTTCTTGTGGTTTGCTAGTGCACAAAAGTTTTCTGGGAACCTTTCAAGTTAGCATTCAGTAGAGCAAGTAGATGGTTAAGAAAGACCATGCTAGAGTTAATG
Source organism: Pouteria campechiana (assembly GCA_036873735.1). Lineage (NCBI taxonomy): Eukaryota > Viridiplantae > Streptophyta > Magnoliopsida > Ericales > Sapotaceae > Pouteria > Pouteria campechiana. The sequence goes on along the minus strand of JAYJMB010070687.1, from coordinate 34,680 downwards.
CTGCAGTAGGAAGATTTTGCTACCAGATGCATAAAAATTTCAAAACTTAACATTTTTAAGGAGTAATTTCATCTCTAGGTCCTCTAATTTGTCTCCATTCAACCATTTATTCAACAGGAAATTAGTACAATATATATGAAGAAACGCAAATTGTTCTAACAATTCCCAAGGACACATTTTGATATTTTCCTATTCCATTATCGGACATAAGAAAAGCCTAAATTTATTGCCGATGATGTTATTCATGCTGATTAGGTGCATCATGAAATATTACCCTTGTAGTCCTCCAACAAAAGTGCCATCAGTATCACTCAAAGGAGTTTTTGTTGAAATATGAAAACCTTGAAGCTACATATGCACGGATGCTAGCATGAAATCTTGTATGTCTATTTGATGTGTCCTTACTCTTACTGCAAATTGGGCATGGCTTGAAATCCTATCCGTTCTCTAGTCCAAATTGAGAAAAGCGGCCAACGAAGGATAGCAACAAATGGAAAAAAATTCTTCAGTTATTGCCTCGGATCTTCCAACATTCTTTAGTCAGCACCTAGCATTGCCACATCCTTAGGGATAAAATGTCTGGTATCTAGTCAACATTTAACACTGGACAAATCATATTTCCATTAGGTGATTATTATATGCATTGTTTTTAAATAACCAAATAGCTTCCATGTGATGTAATGCAATTGCATGTTTGAATGTCCAAGCCACAGATCTGATGGAGCTAATTTCCATAAGGGCTCCATGGAGACCTTGTCCTTAACTCTCCTTTCTTGGCTAGTGAATATGGTTTTTTAGTGGTCTACAATTAATGGGAAGAATGGGCAAAGGGGAATAGATCTTCCATGCATGGACATTGGTGTGCTGTCGTAAGCAACCAAATTTAGAACCCTACTCTAATTAAATTACCTATAGTAGTGTGAATAAGGGTTGATCTCACAAGGAGTATCTAGCTTAGTTTTATACAATATGAATAAAAAAGGGGGTTTCAAATGTAATGAAGAAAGTTTTATAAAAGAAATCTATCAGAAAAGAAAACCTTGGTTCTGGTCAACATCCACCATTCGAATGTCATAACTGAGTGATGAAATTATAAATCAATTCATACTTTAAATATTCACCATTAAAATTAATTTTCCTATTTCTCCTTCAACATAGTTAATTAGAATTCAATATTCTAATTAACCCTAACTACTAAACAACCTAAGACCAACATTAAAGGTTTAATCTGATAGCAGCCTTAAGATCTGTAAAGATTGGTGAAGCTAAACAACACAAGCACTAGCGGTCAAATTTAATTTAGTCAAATATTCTTCCTTAGATTTAATAACTACAACAACAAAAATTATTAAACCATAGTTGCTTCGCAAATTAGAGGGATCAAATTATTACGGATTTGATATCTAATCGAACAATAGATTGGAATGAATAATAAACTAGTAGGCCTCCTAGCAATTAAGCATAATAATTATAATCATGAACAAACAAGAATATTCAATACTCAAAGTATAAATTAAATAATTAAATCGCACAGTATATTGATTCTGAGGCTTCTATCTTCTTAAATCAAGAATAAAAGTTTAGCCACGTACGGCTATAAAATTACAAAGAAAATAAAATCAAAGAGAGAAGAAAAAGATTCTCTATCGAAAGTCACCAAGAAGTCCTCTCCAAACCCTAGCAAAAGAATCCCCCAAAACCCTAGAAAATTGCTATTTAAATAGAGTAAAAAATATGTAAAAATCACAAAATTCATAGAATTCAAAAAGTGGGGAATGGAGTTAGGCATCGTCGACGCCACCTCGCAGCCCGATGTGGTAGTGGTGTGAAGTGGGTTGGTGCCGACAATGCCAAATGGTAGCTACACCAGTCTGTTGCCTCTAGTGCTTTACTACTTGTTGCTTCTCCTCTACACTTCATCTGCCCCTGCACCCTTGCGAAGATCAGTGGTGGGCTATGACTCTGCTATCACTACAGATCTTCATGAAAAATTCATGCTTGTCGAACCACTAGATCTTCAAACTAACCAAAAACGAATTCGAGTCATCATTTGAATTTGTCCAAAATCCCTCAATTGACTTCTTTTTACACTTAACCATTTCAATTATCTCCTAAATCAAAATATAAGAATAATGAGTATATTTAGGAATTAAATAGGCATAAAAGATTAAATATTAAGGGAGTAAAATATGATATTTTTTATTCTCATTAGACATCTACCATATTTTGATCTATGTTCGAAAATACAATACAAGCATCAGAGAGAGAGAGAGAGAGAGGCATGGGCTTACCTTTGCTCTAGGAGGAGGTGCGAGAAGGAAGAAAAAAGGTAGACCTGATAGGGTATTAGAATGGGAGTGCAGGAGGAAGACACAATAGAAAATTCTAAGGACGAGAATTTTGGCATCGATCAATGCTAAAAAATCCCAAAAATCAACTTCTTTTTTACCATCTCGAGGTATAATGGTCATGCAATTTTAGAAACCAGTCGTCTAGCGAGGTTCGGTGAAACTACGCACTAATTTGGAAAAGAGAGAAGAAGCTTGGGCATGGATTTGGGATTGTCAGCAATAGTTGGACACCATTTTGGAAAATCCTCTATAAAGGGTGCCTACATGGCATAATTGACTTGTTGACCTGGAAGTTTAATTCAAATTTAATAAATTTTATTTTATTAATAGTAACTCATGTAACTTTGATGGTTAAAGTCTTGATTATTGAGGGGGAGGTCTAGATTTCGATTTGAGTCATAATTAAAATTTTAAATAAATTATTTTCTCCTTCTTTTTGGCATGTGGCCCACTAGTAGTTAAATAATGGATAAGGATAGTGCGTAATGGGGAAGTTGTGTAATGGGAAGTTATCTCCTATTTAAATCAGAGTTTTACTTGGAAAGAAAATTTCTTTTCATGAAGAGAAAACATAAGGAAAAGAGAGGAGGGCATAGGACAAAGAGGGCGGAGACATTGCAAGAGAAGAAAGAAATATTTTCATTCATTTTATTATCTTCATCATAAGATAAGTAGGTGATTATTTTTATTTATTTATTTACATAGATTTTGAAGAATGAGAATAAATTTAATTCATGCATGGAATTCATGTGTCAAGTATAACCTTATTTCATTTCATTATTTTTATGAGAGCAAAATCATTGAATTTCGGGATTATACTTGTGTTGAATTGTAATGTTAATTTCTTTAACATGATTAACATGTAGAATTGTCAATTGTTAGATGGGAAATAGATGTTTAGTTGTTTAGATCATGGATTTCCGTAAACATAGTGTAATGGACCCCACAGAGGGAATTACATATTTTTATTTTTATTTTTATTTTTATTTTTCATTGGAATTATATATATTTATGAAAATCTAGTGGCTAAAAGTCGTTGAAAATTCATTGGAGGAAAACCACATCCTTGTTGAGAGAAGCAGCAGCCATGGGCTGCTAGAAGTTTATTTTATGGGCTTGGAATAGAAAGCCCATTGAGGTGTAGAGCTGGTGGTCTAGACTGTAGCTTTTGGAGTGAGCTGCACTATAGAATGGGCTGGACTATAATTCATGAATAGGCAAGAATGTAGATCCTGTGTGGGCCAAACTTTAGAGCCTGAATGGGCGAAACTGTGGAGCTTGAAAGGCTGGACTATGAGCCTAGTGTCAGATAGTGGGCTAGCTGTTGAAGCCTAGCGTCCATAATAGCCTTGAGCTTGGAGGCCTAGTGCCAGACGAAATTGGGCCGGCGGTGGCCACCATGGCGGTGGACACATGGTATGATTTTAGGCCATAAATTTGTTTTTGATGTATTTTTTCACTAGAATGTCAGATCTGGACAATTAAATAGTTGATTTCTAATTTTTTGAATGTTATGGATCCATTGGAAGGGTCAGATGATGCATTTGAAATTGATTTCATAGTATTTATGTGGACAACTCCATTAAAGTTTATTTTATTTAATTGGATGGTTGTTAATTCATAAATTTGACTTAATAAGCATGCATTTTGAAATGTTTTGTGACATATATGATGATTCAAGATAAATAAATTTATTATAATTGTCTATTTACTAAATCTGTGACTTATAGTTGGTTTATTTTATTTTTAGAAAATGCAGGTCAATGTGCTAAAGGAAAAAGCAAGAGAGACATGATTTTAAATTTTTTACTAGAAGAGTACAAGCTGACCAGTGTGACTAATTAATCCAGGTTGGCAGGTTTCGATCTTATAGGAAGATAAAGGCGAAATGGGACTTTTGTAAATTGGCGATTTTTGTTTGAATGGAAATAGAAAGAAAAAGAAAAAAAAGTGAAATTTATATGAGTCTAGGAATCAAGTAATTTTAGTGACCGACATGCGGTTATATATAAGATCAACCGTATACTCTTAAGTCAAATTTAGATCATATCATGTATAAAATTGATCATATTGATCTTTGAAAGTAAAGATAAACTTAATCCTCAAATCAAAGTTGACCAATTTGAGCTAGTTTGAATCATATAAACTAAGGGATCTTTGAAAGACCGTATAAAAACTAACTGGAGGTGGACCTAGAGTCGAAACCATCCATCATTTTCCACCTTTGGGCCCCACAAGTGAGGTTGGTAGATATTCAATAAAAGTAGAAAAAATCTTGCCACGGGAGGCAACGAAATCCTCATCCACTCCCATGGCCCCTATTTGAGAAGCGATGGGAGAATGCATGTGGGCCCTCCAACAATAATAATGATAATATGTTAAATAAAAAAGGGAAATAACCATATTGGAATAGAAATGCAAGAAAACAAAGTTCACTAGTATTAAATATTTATTACATAATTCAACATAAATTCATGTCGAAAACCCACTCTAATTTTGAAGCTTAAACCCTTTTATGCTAAACTTAAGTTCCTATTTTTTTAATTAAAAACGGATGTGAGATATAATTTTAGCGGATTTAAATTTGATTTACAGCCAACATCTACACTTAAATTAAACTTTATAGATTACAGAAATCAAGAAAATTTCTAAATATTCTAAATCCATCTGTTTTAAAAGGTGGTGTAGTTTCTAATCCCCAATTACTTCCCTCCCGCCCTCATAACTCCAATTGCCTTCTTCCCCGCGGCACCAAGAAATCTCTTGTGCTCCGGCGGCCCACCTTATATCCTCCACCGCCATGTCGGTCGTAATAGCATCAGCTACCCTTACGTTGACCAACACAAGACTCTGCTCTTCCCATTCCCAGCCGGTCTTCCGTCCTTCCCTAAATCCTCGCTTTCGGACCGTCCGTTTCAATCCCGGGGCATGGGACACGCTGAGACGCCCACCACTCACACCCGTCGTCTCTCTTCCCTCGCTACCCACGCAGATGTGGGTGAGGATGAACGAGTTTGAGGAAAAAGATATGAAAAAGAGAAAAAAAATGTAAAAGTAATAACAAAAAGATAGGTAGTGGTGCACATGAGTCGAATCACAAACTTTTAATATTATACTAAATAAGTTTTTTTAGTCACCGGTGCCAATCCATCTAAACTTGGCTGAATTCCAAAACATGCTCTATTAAATCAAATAATATATGATTCTTGGATAATATGCTAAACTATCAATATCAAGTTTCAACTTCATAATATAGTTTCTAATCATAAAGAGTATTATTTGGACTAGCAGTCCACGGGGCTCACACAATGATGAAGTAGGGAATCCATTTATTTACCCTCTAATATGATTAACTTAAAACATTATAACAAGTACAAGAAGAAGAAGTAAAACAAAACAAAAATAGAACAACATAAAGAGATTTGTCATATTAGAATAAATTAAATAATTTTTATTTTATTTTTATTGATGATTGTCCTCAATTGATTACACTTACTATATACATCAGAAAATTACATATTCACATCCCAGATTATAAGTGGTCCTAATTACATCTTCATAATGGAAGAAAACTTTTGCTTAAAAGAAAAAGTACAATGCATCTTAGAGACCCAAAAATAAAACAGACTCTTTCTCAAAAAGAATATGTGTTGTCTTTTGGATCGCTAAGCATATCGAGATGACTTGATATTTAGGAAATTGCCTCAAGTCAATGGGCGGGGAGGATGACACGGTTCTAAAGTGATCTACTAGACACTAAGTTAACCTAAATAATGAGTATTTTGATCCGATTGGTTTATCTTAGGTGGAATCAAGATTGGATAATTTTTATTGTTTAGACTATAAGAAACCATGAAGGCAGTAGATAAATTGTAGCCTAATGGTATATTCCGAAAGGACTTAAAATTGGGGAATCTCTATTATGTTTAAACCTGAAAGAGATCGAAAAAAAATAGGTGACCTGGGCTTGGTTTAGCTTTCTCTCATTGGCCATGAAAAGCTTAAGAAGAGTGGGTCAAGTTAACTGAATTTAGTCCGGTTCTCTCAATTACCCACGAGAAGCTTAGAAAGAGTGAGTCAGGGTAATTGCATTTAGCCTGGCTTTTTCAATTACCCATGAGAAGCTTAAAAAGAGTGAGGTAGGTTAACTGCATTTTGGTCAGCTTTCTCATACTATCCATGAGAAGCTTAGGAAAAGTGGGTCAAGTTGATTGGGTTTGTCTGATTTGATGAATAATATCTACTAAGATTTGACTCGGTGAGTCATAATTCAGTGACTCGGTTTTAAAACTTAGGCTCTGGGTGATTGAATAAGTAGTGTTAGCTAAGTTTTGACTTGGTGAGTCATGACTCAGCGACTCGGCGAATCATAACTCAGTGACTTAGTCTTGGACTTAGGCTTTTGAATGATTTTATGAGTGTTGTTTGCTAAGGTTGACTCGGTGACCCGATCCTAGACTTAAGCTTTTAAATGAGTTGATGAGTGGTATTTTTCAATATCTCATTGAAAACTGAAAGTGGACAATCTCTGCCATTTATACTGTGAGAGATTGAAAATCTAGGTCGCATAAATTAATTCTAATTATATTTTGAGTTAATTAAGCCTAACCATGATTAGTACTAATAATAAAAATTAATGCTAATGATAATTGTTATTTGATTTAAGATAATATCATTATTTCTCTGATTTATAGGGTATTTACAAGGTAATTCTGCCATTTATAGAGTTTAATTAGGGTTTAAGTATCTAATCCACTATTATCCTATTGTCCATTAATCATGTTGGACTCACATGTGTACCATGGTGGAGCCATGGCAGACTGCTCTTAGATACTAGAAAAATTACTAGTGGCCAAAAGCCACTTGTGTTAAGGGAGATACCTGCCTTTTGAAGACTCCTTTGAGTTCCTTCAGAAAATTTTATCACTTAGAGAAATGGGGAGGGGTATTTATAGGTTTGAGGTCCAGCTTCACCTCTAGGGGTAGTTTAGGAATATTGGCTTCAACATTGGGGGCATTCTGGGGATGTAGGCTTCACAACTGGGGATATTTTTAGAAATGGGCTCAGTTTCACCATTTAGAGTATTTTAGGAACGTCAGCTTCACCATTAGGGGCATTCTTGAAAATAAGCCTAACTTCACCCTTTGGAGCATTTCGGGAATGTCGACTTCACCATTAGGGGCATTTTGAGAATGTCAGTTTTAACATTTGGAGACATTCTTGGAAATGAGCCAAGCTTCACCATTTGGGACATTTTGGAAATGAGTCTAACTTCACCATTTGGGGTAGTTTGGGAATGCCAACTTCCATAACGGGGGCATTCTTGGAAATGAGCCCAACTTTACCATTTTGGACATTTTGAGAATACCATTTCACCATTGGGGGCATCTTGGAAAATGAGCTCAACTTCACAATATTTATCTCTCCAAATGCATCGATTGAAGTGGTTTTTCATGCCATCAATTTTAATTAATTGCATGCATAACTAAGTAGATATCATGCAATTAATTTAGGTAATGCATTTTGCTTTTGTTCATGTATTTTATGTATTTATTTGCATAAGTGCCACCAATGCTATACTTTTAATGTATTGGCTTCCAAAGTCAAAATGTTGGAGATGGGCTTTTGATTATCATTACGGGTAATGAAATCTTTTTAACATTCAACTTTATCGCAATTGCGGATGATGATAGTGTAATTTGTGCAATTCTACCTGGCGGTTTAAGATAGCTTGCCTACGCAGGTCTGATTACGCATTGTTTCATCTCTTGAAGACAGCTTTGCTCTCCGGGTTGCGCGGATATTACGCCTCACCTGTGGTGGGTAATAGCAGTCCTTTGAACAAATCATGTGTAATCGCGAGGATGGAAGGAGGCCTTACCAATTACGCAGAACGAATATTGTGTTATGGATGTATTGTGTTAAGGCAACATCCATCGGACAAACTTTTACGTGACCGCACAACCTGGAAATTTTCCAACTTCGCTGGAGAGATGTGTCCACACACGTTCCAACTGCGCAGGGAAGAGTCTGCACAGTTTTGCACTCCAACTGCGCTGGCGGGCTTACGTGTCCAGAGATTTGTTTAATCTCCGCAAGCAACCATCACTCAACTGCGCGGGAATTGAAGCTGTCCTAACTACGTCACTTCGAATCTGATGGGTTTCATCTACGCAGACAGATTTCATATACCTCTAGCCTTGATTGCGCAGCTTGAAGAATGCTCTTTGGCCATGTCCTCTAAACCGCACAGGTGGATAAACAGTGGAGGTGTGGAGAATGGCTTACTTACGCGGGTAAAGGGGGAATCCGTTGGGTAAACCGCACTATTTACTGTCTCCGCAATTTCATTCATCATGCCTGTGTGCGCAGGTAAAGAGGTGGCTTGATTGTGCGATCTACTGAGAGGTCTTTGCGCTCCTGCTTGACTACGCGACTCGGACGGAGACGCTGCACGAGTTCGCGACTTCACTGCTGCTGTCCTACGACCAGCGACGCCGTTTGTTTGCGCGACCTACTGCCTAGAGTTGTTTTGCCTGCGCGACCTAGCTCCTCTTGTTTGTGCGACCTGGCAAGTTTTTCCCTGTCTACGCGAATTTCAAACTCCTCCGTTGCCGAACCACCCGAGTCTCTGTGGTTTGAATTAGCACAAAACCCCAAGTGGGTGTGTCCTGCACCCGGTCGTCCGTCGTCTCGCCCACACGGCTGCTTCAAGGAACACCTGCTACCAGTCTTGAACGGGCTCGGCAAAGCATGAATGAAACCGCTCACCAACAAAGACCAAGTCACCGTAAATTGCAAGCAATTAGCTCAGGATGCATCTTCCTTTGCAACCTTCGTCTCTTTCATGAACACCTTGTTTGGCGAATCTTTCCTACCGGAATCGTGGAAAATTGTTCCAAGGAATGCCTTGAAATGGACGACCACCTTCATCGAATTCTGCTTCTTCTTCGACGAAGAACACCATTTATTCTTCTTCTTGCTGTTGCCCGCATCATGATATAGCGGCCTGGAGCTTTCAGAGACGGAGGAGATTTTCAGGTGGGCAAAGAAATCATTTCCGAGATCATTGGCATAAATTCCCTTTTTGTTTCGAAGATGGCATTTTGGTGGGGCCATCATGGCTGCTGGTGGAGGACTGTAATTTCCTTACATTGCTCTCGAAGGAAGATGCGAAAGGGCAGCAGCCACCATCATCCAGTGTTTCCACGTGGGCGTCCAATTGCGTGGCCCCAAAAGAACTAAAAATGCGCTAATCCTCCAGCACTTCATGTGCGTTGCGCATTGCAAAGCGGTTGTACAGGTGGCGTGCCATCTGAGCGGAATACACTACCATCGGTGGCCTCTTCGTAGCCGTTGAATCTGGATGCAGAAGAGATTGGGAAGTGAATACTTAGCTCCCAGCAAACCGTTCATGATTGAGCCTGAACGACTATTCTGATTTTCCTTTACACATATTTCATCTCGTCCAACAAGGAATAACGCAGCCCATTGTATAGATACGCCCCAAATAGAAATTGCATCTCAGGGCGAGGCAGCGGAGCCATTCCACGTGTGGATATTCAGTATACCATTTCACTTTCACGGCCGTCAGCAATTTTCAATAAAAATCTTGGGCTTTTACTTATGCTTAGGTCGCAGCTAGCGCCACTTTAAAGTGGAGCGTTAGTGATAAGATGCAAGCTAAAATAAGAATCAAAGAAGCAAAGGAGCAGCTATTTCTGATTTCTCGGCAGCAATGCATTGGGGTCAGAACCATCATACACTACGTATCAGAAATAAAAGAGCATCCATGTTCTACTTTTGCACTATAAGCCATTTCATTACAGACTCGCATTCTCACTCCAATTTCTTCGGATTGATTTTTTTTTTCTTTTCACATACTTCATCTCATCCAACACATGTGAACGGGTTAATTTCTGCATAAGGTAACTCCAAATGACGCTCGCATCATCAATGCGTTGGACGGTAGCTTATCGTGTAATCAGTTGGAAGTGAAGTTGCAATACAAAAATGGGTGGTCTGTTGCGACCTGCAACCACCAGGGAGGGTGCTGTCGTCGTCCCGGCCATGTGGCACGTCACGCAAGACTGTGCCCAGGTCACATGCATCTTACGCCACCAGCAGCACGTGCGCAACCACGTGGGCGGGGCTGAGGGGAGAGCATGTGCCGGAAGTAATGCAGAATATGTAAGCCGCATCTGGTGGTCGCGACATGTGGAGGGGCGGCTTTCGATGCAAGCGGAGTGGAGCATCCTCCCTCTCACCCTCACATGGCCGCTGACATAAGCTCTTCGGCTTCTCCATAAGCTTTCCGATTCTCGATGCCCAGTACTGCCGATAATTCACCTGGAATTAGAACTTAGCTTATTGGGCGTTGCGAGAATTCAACAGCAAGAGAAGTTTTTTTTTTTTTTTTCCTTTCCTCCACTTACCGGATAAAGGCAGTGGCAGAGTCAAAAGGAGGCCAATTCATCAGCGGCTTCGACAGTCCTTCCGGGAGATCGAAAATCAACGACATCCATAGCTCTTCATAGTTATAAAAATCCATTCCTTAACATTTCAGATGCTAGTTTCCGATGCGCTATTGAATTGGATTGCAACAATCAATACTTGAGTCTCAACACAGAAAACAATCACCAAATGATTTATTTAAAACTTGGAAATGGCTCCGTGATTTACTTTTGCCATTGATTTTATTTAAATCCCAACAAGCATATATAGTGTAATATACATGACATGGTGGAGATCCCACTTACTTTGTTACGCTCTAACATCATATAGATATTGATCGAACCACGAGCATCTACTCTAAGATTCTAACTTGTGAAGCTCCATCTAGCTTTATATAGGCTACACAGAGACGTAGGCTTATTCTATATCCGACTAAATAACTACTCTCATCTTAGTCTTACTAAGGTGATACTTTAAAAATTATTCAACCCTTGTTCACTCTCTAAGCGCCAAGAAGATTACATACATATGGTACCTATGATCTTTTATGTCTCATCTTGCTTGTCATCTTAGTGCCAGGGCAATCGCCAATGTAAAAAGACCAATCTAAAGCTTGGTGACATTAATTTCTTAAATTATATTTTGCCACAAATTTTTTTAAATGAAAACTTATTTCATTAATGAAGAAAATTCAATTCATAGGATATCAAAACCCATGCAAGTCTATCAATTGAACATACTATAAATTCCAACTGAATCATGGATGAAAAATTACATCCGTTTTTCTTACTCCTCCAACAAATGACTACACCTCTAAGTATAAAAGCATATCCTAAAGTAGTTTTTTCATCTCTATCAACTGAGCCATTTGAATCGCTATATCTAAATACCTTGAGATTTTCTTCTTGATAACCATGATATCCCACATTGCCTAGGTGAAATGGGGAGTCATAGTTTATATATATTGGCCTTGTAAAAACTTGTCAAGGCGCCTTTTATGGGATTGTATGGGCGATAACCATAAAAGTGCAAAGCCATGAGGATTATAATGGTCCAAAGTGGATAATACCTCAATAGTACAACCATGGATCCTGATAAATAATACCAACTATTATGAACTAAACTCAAAAATGCAATAATAAAGGCAATTTTGTCCGAGGGTGGGTCTCCTAAGATTTATTGTACTGAAGATGTACAGTAGCATACAAAGATATTCAAATACACATACAATTAAAAGGAAACACACTGTTTTACTCTAATAATATGTTCATAAATTACATCAACTCAAAAGTTTTATAAACATAATATAAAATAAAATCTTCATCATCTATCTAGCTCTCAGTCTACTATCCACCCTGAATTGCATCATTTGAAACAAATCACCAATACACAAGTGAAGTGGGTCATAATATCATACTAGGGAGGCAAAATCACATTCCAACACATTGCCCAAATTCATATACAAGTATAGTAGGCTATAGCAATACTCTAAGGAGGCACAAATGAAATACTAGTACATTTCCTACAAATACTCCATGATCTGGCTACTTTTTTTATGATCTAAACCTTTTTTGAGTCCAAAACATTTAAAAATATTAAAATTGACTACTTGATCATTCAAAATGGACATCAAGAAGTTTCAAAATTTCAAACCCCTTGTTGGTCGTCTATGCACTCGACTAAACTAATTAGCCATTGATGTGCCTAGGCTGTTGGCACTAGGCTAGTGCTTGGGTTGCCTGCCTATGTTGGCTAGCTGGGTGAAGGCCTAGGCTGCCTTGCTAGTGTGCTAAGCCTGGTTAGGGTAAAGGTGGGATATGGTATATCTTGTGTCTAGAATTATCCTAACACATCAATCATCCCAGGACCATTCATAGAGCTCTTCATATCAATCCAATGATACCTTGAAAACTTAGCTTCATTCACTTTTTTTATTTTTATTTTTATGGGTTGTATTACTACCACACTCCTAAACTTGTATTCTTTTAACTTCATTGGGATGTAATCCCCCTAATTTTTATACTTTTTCAAATTTTCTACACTTTTTCACTTCCACATACAGCTCATAATCACTCCCAGAATGTTCAATGTTCTAGGGTAAGAGACAAAAGAATAGAATTTATCTTAATTATAGGCTAATGACATAGGTAACAAAGAAGATACAATAAGAGGCTCAACAAGGTGACTATGGATACCCATAAATATAAGGTTAGCTTGAAAACCTCAAACGTCCAAAAATTGCCTAAATCATATTCTTAGTGATATGTCATTTGAAATTTTACCTTGAATGATGATCAAAACAAGTTCTAGAGTTCAATGAGGCATTGTATACACAATCACATAAATCTTCTCTAAGTACTCAAATGGTTAAATGTGCATGGTTGTGCTCAAGTGTGTAAGGAATCACAAGTAAAGCGAAAGAAGCATTCAAGTCAAGCACATAGAGTAAGTAAACATCTTCCATTTTCCCAAAATATATTCATGGCAATCCTATTCTATCATTAGTCTCAAATAAACAAATCTAATCAATGACCAAAAGTTTTATTTTTATTTTAGAAAGAAAAATAAGTAGCACTCTCCTAATCAAACATTGTCCTTAGTGTGAAATAAACAAAGAGATTAAGTTTGAGGACTTCCCTGAATGAAACATTGTCAATCGCTGGTCTCCTCATCATTTGGAGCTGATTCATCAGGGGCATTAGCTAGTGGATAGGAAGGAAGATTCGGAGGTTGTGGAAAAATAATACTAGTAGAGCTTGAGTTGAGAGGATAATTGGAGAACATTGTACAAGGCTTGCTAATCATGTTAGACTAGTAATTAATCAAATTTCTTATTCACAGATGTCTACCACTATTGTTGCTCAAAAATGGTCTGTTGCATGTCTAATATGTGGTTGAGAAGAGCTTGCATTATGATCTGAAGTTTCATCCTTGGTCTTAAACTTTTGAATCATAGTAGGTGTAATTAACAGCCTTGGGAGTTGAAGTTCTATAAAACTTGCGACAATGCCTACTTAATGACATAGTGCATAAATCAATGAGGGATGACTGAACCCACCTATGGTAGACTCTTGAAGAGTATGCATGATGGATTTCTCAATGATGCTCCCCAATTTATAGAAAACCATTTTTGGATAGTAAAATTAAGAGCAGCCTGGTCCTTTGTTACTTCACTTAGATTGTTGGTTGGGAGCAATTTTATGGAGATAAATAATGTCAAGCCTTTCCTTTCTTCCATAATTCAGTAGCTGGGAAATTTACAACACCTAAGTTGGAGGACTTCCACTGAGTACTTGAGAAATCGTTTGCATGAAGCCCTTCAAAACCCCAAGTTGGTGATGACAACCAATGCCTTTGAGAACCAATGGAAAATCTGGATGAGAAGTGATGAGAAGGATGCAAACTATGGAGATGGAAGGTAGACCTATGAATATGATGGTATTTAGTGTTATCATAACCGGACTGGATGAATCAATCAGACTAGTTTGACCATGAACTGGTCAGTTAACAAGTCTGGTTTAGCCTGATTCAATCCAATTGTAATTTTTTAAAATTTTTAATATTATTAATAAAATTAAATGATAAATTAAAATATTTAATTATTATTCAAGAGATCAATATATTTTCATTAATATCTATAGTTTAGATTTTTTAAAATCATGGTGTATTATTTAAAATTATAATTTTAAAAAATAAAACCGATTCAATTAGTTAAACTAGCTAATCGAACCGGTTGGACCATGAACTGGATACATGACCAGTTCAACCACCGGTCCGGTTCTGATAACATTGATGGTGTTTGAAGAGAATATTGATAATGATGATGGGAAGTGATGACGGGGATGCAAACTATGGACATGGGGTGCAGATACTGGGGTTCCTTGCTGGAACGAATGGGTTGGGGATGAGTTTTGAAAGGAATACATGTAGTCACATGGAGAAAATAAGGGCATAACTTGGGTCTAGTAGCATTTCTTGGGTTTTGGTTCGGCTAATACAGAATTTGGGTTTCGAATTCAGATTGAACTCGACTCGGATTAGAATCTAAGTCGGTTTTAGGTTGAGAGGAAATTTGCCCAAATTAGCATAAATTAGATATGCTAAGCCTAAAAATATCTAAAACCTAAAACATGCTCCCCATTTGCCATCGTACTCTACAGCTCCTTGCTGCCTCGCATGCCCTTTCCAGAGAATGAGAGAGATAGAGAGTTCTTCCTCTTCATTGGCTGCATCTGCTGCCCTTTCATCACTGTGACACTATAGTCTCTCTTGCCAAACAACAATAGCTTTGAGCTCTCCACCTCGTCTCCCAATCCATTTCGTTAAAGAAGAAGAACATCTCCCTCACAGTTGGCAACTTCCCCAGTTTTTCATTCGAACAGCCTAACCACCCCCTGAATAGAGCTAAAATCAACCCATCCTCTAGTGTGGTAACTGATTTATTACAAGTAATTGATTTCTATAAAATGCATTATATTGGTGACCAATTTCATGTTGAGTTGCAATTTCATGCTGATGATAGCAAAATATTGCAATATTGCAGCTTAGATAGGAAGAAGAAGTCACTAGGAGAGATGGAATAGGAATTTCTTCAGGCTCTATAGGTAGTGCATTCATGTCTTCATTTTTCTAAATCTTTATTTAACAAAGAAATAAAGATTTATTTCTAATGAAATATTTATTTCTTTAGTGCATTTATTTCAAAAGAAATCCCATATTTATATGGACTCTATTTCCTTGTGCTTGAAATACTTGTACTTGACTATCACTTTGAAGGCAGTGCTGATTATTTCATTTTTATGCTCCAACCATTCTACTATTATAGTAAGGCAATCATGTCAAATGTGGAATTTGATAATCTTAAGGAAGAGTTGATGTGGGAAGGAAGTAGTTTTATCATGCTAAGTATGGATTATCTTAAGCATTTATATGTTATCATGGGACTCGTTCAGATGTGCCATTAGTGTGCGGTGGAAGCTTTTTACAAATCTACTGTGCATGCTCTTCAAGTGGGAACTAAACTGTTTATAATGTTGGCTAAGAGTGGAAAAATGTGGAATCCAAAAAACATTTGACATTGTCTTGCTTCCTAAGCTTCCTAAGCCTCATTTGTGAATCATGAATCCACTTCCATTTTTATGATACATCGAAATGGGGTCTCAATATTTATTTTGAAGTTTATTCTCTTCAACTACTAACCCATAATTTAGCTTTTGTACTGTTTTAAACCAGACTCATATTTTCATGGCTTCCCATGATCAGGTCTTGATGAACAAAAGTTGCTAGAAGCTTCAATGGCTTATGTGGCTGGAAAGCCGATAATGATAGATGAGGAATTTGACAAACTAAAGCTGAGACTAAAGGTTTATGATAATTTCCATTCTTCTTTTGCTGGAAACTAGGTATAGATCCATCCAGGGTCTAGGTAGTCTTTTTTATTATAGCTATGCTACCTCTACTTCCAATTTTTCTCACTAGTTTTAAATAGTTGATACTATGCTTACTTCCATATGCACTTGTAGGCTTCTATGTTTGTGCGTCTCATGTTCTTGCCCATGTGGAACTGATGTGGCTACTTAGTTCTATAACACCAATTGGTAGACTGAATAGAATGATACAGTTTAAGGAGAAATCATGCAAGGCAATGTGTTGCCATTATATGAGAGCTTCATCATTATTGCTTCTATTAAATTCAAAACCCTTCTCATGTTGTAGTTGTATCCCATTCACCAATACGCTTATTGCTTACATTCTTTCTCAGGGTGATGAAAATGTTGAAGTTGCTTTATTGACTTATCCTATTCTCATGGCCTCTGAAAGATCTACAAGGGAAGAGGAGTTGGTAAGTAGGTTGATTAAGCTTAGGCGCTGCAAAGAAATGACTTTTGCAATGAAGACAGTCAAAACTATCAGGTTATTACTATTTGTACAATTAAAATTTGTACTTTCTCAATTGCTGCCATCCATACGTCTCAAGGCTTGTTGATGTACTATTTAAATGCTCAAAAAATTATTCTAATGTTGTTGTTTGCTTCTTTTATCATCAATTTCTAGGCAATCTACTATAATTTTGCTTGATTTGCCAATGATATGAACTCCTTTATGCATAAATATACTCTAATCAGTTATCACATAGTTTAAATCCTACTAATATTATAGCTGGTCAATGTATTATATGTACAAGTTTATTGTGAATGGTGTCTTGGAGCATATTGAATAGTCACTTTTTTGCTTTTTCACATAACTCGAATTCAACCCGAACCCGATCTACTGAATTTATGTTAGGATTGAGGTTTTAAAATTAGGGTTGGGTTAAGATTAGGGTTGACCCCAACTCAATTCCAAATAACCTAAGTTGCACTCCTATGAGCAAATGGTTGGGGTTTAAAACATGGGGCACTGCAATGCCTTACCAAGGTGCTTAGGCATCATACTTGTTGCCTACATGATGTAAGTGAAGCATTGTAGCATTGCCTCCATGGTGTTAAGGCATCCAACTTACTACCACTTCATAAAGCAAGGGGAACTATAGTGCCACTATGATGGTGTTGAGGATCCATAACTATTGCCTCTTCCCCTAAAGAATGCATCAAGGCTTCTTCATAACTCATTCTTCATAGCTCATTCTTCAAACTATATTTATCACCTATCAAACCAAAAACACACACAAATTAATACAAAAAACTTACACAAATAATAATTAAATTGAACAAACAAAGACTAATGAAACTAAACAAAAAGAATAAAAGTTTAGAAACTTGGGTTGCCTCCTAAGAAGTGCTTCATTTATATTCTTAGCTTGACTGTGTCCTTCTTTATTCTCCATCTTTGAGGTGGATGATCTCTCCACTCTTACTTTCATGGCTAGATGTTTCATTCTTTGCCTGTTTACTTGAAAAGTGCTTCCATCTTTAGCTCTCAATTCTGCTGCTTGAAGGGGAAATACTATGTCCATGATGAATAGTCCTGACCATCTAGATTTAAGCTTTCTAGGGAAACTTCAAACTAAAATTTAAAAGTAAGACTCAGCATCCCAGCATGAATTCTTATTGCGTGATGAGCTTATCGTGTCATTTCTTGGTGCGTTCTTTGTAAATTTTTGCATTCTCATACACATCATTTCAAAACTCATTCAATTCATTAAGTTTCAACAATCTTTGCTTTCTTGAATCTTCAAAGTTGAAGTTTAACTTTTTAATAGCTCAATATGCCTGATGCTCTAACTCAATAGGAAGATGGCATGCTTCACCAAAGACCAACCGATATGGTGACATCCCGATTGGAGGGTTGAATGCCGTGCGATATACCCATAAAGCATCATCCAATTTTTGTGATCAATCCTTCCTGTTGAAGCTCACTATTTTCTCCAAGATCTATTTAATTTCTCTATTAGAAATATTTGCTTGTCCATTTGTTTGTAAGTGATACCCAAGTGCTACTTTATGCTTCACATTATACCTAGCGAGAAGGTTATTGAAGAGCTGGTTACAAAAGTGAGTACCTTCATCACTGATAATAGCCCGAAGGGTGACAAATCTTGTAAGATGTTCTTGTGTAGAAAATTCAATGCCACCTTTGAGCCATTGGATTATGTGGTTACTACTTCCAACCACTTTGAAACATAGTCAACTAGTAGCAAAATATAAGATTGGTCAAATGAAATGGGAAAGGGACCCATGATGTCCATCCCTCATATATAAAAGATCTCCACCTTTAAGATGTTAGTAAATGGTAGCTCACGATGTCTTGAGATCATGCCGAGCAGTTGACAATGATCACAAGTCTTCATAAAAGTATAGATGAATGACGTTGTTAAGTGATATCTTGGACCTCTTCTTTAGGAACACATCTTATAATGATTTGGTTTGGACATCGTTTGCAAAGAAGTGGATCATCCCATAAATAAACTTTCACATCATGCAAAAACTTTTTTCTTTCATTACCATGAGAGATCTAGAGGTAAAGTCCCAAAAATTAGGTAATTGATAAAGTTTGCATACCATGGAAACTTCAAATCTAGAGAAAAGAGTTGCACATATGGAAATGCCTCTTGAATAGACTTGTCCACTTTTTCTCTTATTGCTTCAAACGGGACAAGTGATCAACTACAATATTTTCTGCTCCTCTTTTGTCTTGAATCTCCAAATCAAATTCTTGCAATAGAAAAATCCCTTGAATCAATAGGGGCTTAACATCTTTCTTTGCAAATAGATAGTGAATGGTAGCATGACCAGTGTAGACAATAACTTTCGACTCAATGATATACGATCAAAATCTTGTCAAAGTGAACACCACTACTAGCATCTCTTTCTCAGTTGTGGTATAATTTTGATGTGCATTGTCCAATGTATGACTTGCATAGTAGATGGCTTGGAAGATCTTATCATGTCTTTGTCCTAGAACAACTCCCAATGCAAAGTCAATAGCATCACACATCATTTCAAATGGCAAACTCCAATCATGCATAATCAATATTGGGGTTGAAATAAGTTTCTCTTTTAACCTATTAAATGTCGGTAAATAATTATCATGAAAGTTAAAAGGAGCATTTTTTTAAGGAGATTACATAATGGTTTAGCAACTGTAGAAAAATCTTTTATAAATTTTCTATAACCTTGCATGGCCTAAAAAACTTTGAATTCCCTTTATGTTGGTTGGAAGGGGAAGTTGTTCGATGACTATAATCTTTGCTTAGTCTACTTCCAATCCATTGGATGACACTCTATGTCCTAGCACAATTCCTTTCCTAACCATAAAATAACACTTTTACCAATTAAGAATGAGGGTAGTGTCTTGGCATCTATGCAAAACATGAGAAATGTTATGCAAGTGATGATCAAAAGTAAAACCAAAAACCAAAAATTCATTCATAAACGCTTCTGTTATATTCTCCACTATGTCATGAAAAATTGTAATGTAGTAAATGAGCTTCTACTCTAAGCAATAGTGTTTTTAACTTTTTGGCCAATCACCCTTAAAATATGAAGGAAGCTCTCGGCAACCGAAAAGCATTCTAAGCTTCAAAAATGCAGAGCTTAAGCTTTAGAAATGCAAAGCTAAGTTGGCCGTTATAGCAGTTTGACATAAGCCTTGAAGCTTACTCCATTTTCCAAGCTTCCCAAACCTTGGATTCTACTGCTCATTGCTTATGGATACACATGGATTAGTTTAGTTTCCTAATTAATTTTTGATTATTATGCCTTAGAGAACTTTTAGAAAATCAATCTAAAATGTGGTGATCTAAGCTTTTAGATTATTAAGCCTTGACCACCTTTAGAGCTAAGCTCTAGAAGGCCCCTCGACTATAGTTAATTCGATTGTCTTACATGCTAAGGAATACATAAAAAGAAAGATAAATAAGAATATATTTAAATAGATAGATGTAGAAGTTTAAGACTCTATTTTGATGCATTAGTAATGTAGTATATTAGTAATATATTCTCCTTTACATATCTTCTTAGATTACTATGACATCTTAATTATTATAACAATACTATTTTTCTCATCGTCATTTATACTTCTAATTATTTCTTCATATTTTTTATTAGAAAGCCCATATTACTAATGCCAACCTTATTCTATTTTTCTAATATATTCCCCTCCTAATATGCTCTATTTAAATGAAGCTTAAGCATGCAAATGATTAGAATTTTCCCTCTTAGAAGGTCAAAGGAAGAAGTGTTGGTTCCTTTCTTACAGACCCATAGGAAGGGTGAATTGAGTTTTTAAAAACTTCGGCCAAATTAAAATAATGGTGTTGAAATAGAATTGAGAAATCACATAACACACTTGAACATAGATTTTTATAGAAGTTCTACCCAACCTGGGTTCCTTCTTCACTTTCATGAGTCAGTTTTTCCTACTGCACTTAAGTTCCACTAACATGTGTTTGTCCAAACACAAGTTCGTTTTCCACAACTCACTAACAAACTCATATACTTACAGCAAGTCTCTCCTACTTATTGATTTCAATATAATAAACTGCAAGCCCCTTGCTTGCCACTGTGAAAGTATAAATAAAATTTGTACAGAGTAGATGCCTTTTACTTATGTAGTTTGTACACAAATAAGTATCAACTAATAAATGATTTAACAATGAAATCAGTAAGTTCAAACTCATTAAAAGTTGATGAAAATTTGAGCTTTGAATGTTAATTCAGAGTTCTGCACTGTGGGAGATGAAACTTGGAAGAAAACTTAAAAGTCTTGTAAATGCTCTATTTTAATTTATGCAACTAACTCTTCCAGCAATTTGAATATTCTTTTTATACTCTTTAAAGAGCATTTAGCCATTAATGATTACTTTTGAAATTTTTTTGACCATTTTACTATACACTCAACACAATCTACCTTATAAGTGTGCTTCAAACCCTATGAAGTTGAACTTCAAATTTTTTGAAGATTAATTACCTTGTTAGTTGTTGTTGCCACATTAAATTTTGGAGCATCTGAAGCTCTCTTTCAGACCTTCTAAGCTTTGGATTGGTTCGAACTTTATTCTAACAATGCACTTTAGATCATTTGAAGTTAGTCTCTCAAACTTTGATGTTTCTTTTGGCGACTAACATTTTCAACGACTATATTTTCCCTTCGGAAGCTTTGTGCTTATCATTTGAAGCATCCTCTAAAGGACTTCCTTGCTTCTAAATTAACTTTAGATTGTTCCTTTTGACCTCTGAAGCATAAAATTCTCCCTCTGAACTTGTTATGAAGCTTTTAGATGTAGCTTTCAAATTTTTTGATAGCTTCAACATGTTCTGAACATGACTTTTGAGATCTTCATGTTGACATGAATGCATGGTTCGATGAAAAACAAAACTTGATTAAAGATTATGTACTAATGGTTGTTATCGAGTTTTTAGCATGTAGAAAAATGAGCATAGAAAATATATTCTATTGCGACAAGGCTTGAGCAAGTAAAGAAATAAAAGACAAAGTATTGCAACAGACAAACCATGAGTGAAAAGGGCTCGGTTGTTTCCATTCGTTTGTCAAAATGAAAATTCATATCTGACGAATGCAAGACAGTATGTATAACAAATTTCATCTATCATAAGCAAGCCATAGCTATACCAATGGTCATCTGATGAGAACAGACAAAGGCGAAAGAAGTGAAGATCCTTTTAGCAGAACAAAAATATCATCTACCATCGATAGAAAAAGTAGAGAAGCAAGAATCATATGACAAAACAGAAACTTTGTCTATCACAAGTGAGCTAATAATCATTTGTTGTTAACCATTAATAGACAAAGTGGAAAAATACCCCATTAGATGAAGGTATGAAGAAAACTTTTCTATGATTCAATACTTTATCTATTACTTACAATAGATAAACCCCACAAACAAAGTGTTAAAGCAATAAGACATCTATACCTCTACAATGCAACAAACAAAGAAATTAAACAGTTGATTTGTCTAGCAAAATAGAATGGATGATTCATCTATCACTTACAAAAGACAAAGACGTAGGAACCTTCTCTTATGGACAGTTGGACAGACACTTTATCTATCATAAGTAAAAGATGAGTAATAGTAAGAATGAATCATTGGTCTTCACTCAGCATTAATAATGATCTTTTCATATTAATGAAAGAGGCAGCCATTACAATAATATCTCGACCAGAGCTTATTGAGAAACCAAAAATCATCTTCTCCAAGGTCAGCACTGCAGGCATTCCAGTATTCGAGGAATAAGCAGAAGTTACATAATTCAAAATACACTAATCAAAATATCCTTTGTTATTAATGGAGCTCACCTAACACCAACAACTCGAATTTAAAGTGGCTATAAATGAAGCATCATTGGAGTAGAAGAACCTAATCAAGTATTGAAAAAATAATTCAAAAATCTCTTGAAAGCATTTACTGATTTGAGCTAAACCTTCTGCAATTCTTCAAAAGTCAAGATCCTTGCATTCAAACCTTCCTCAACTTTTCTTTGAAGGCTCTCAACTACCTTTGGGAAGTTTATTTATTTTTGTATTTAACTTTCAGAAATCTTCCCCTGTGTTCACTAAGAAATTTCTATGCTTAAACTTCTAATGTTCATTTCTTGTAAGGTTCCTTGAAGTAGTGGTGAAGAATAGACTCAAGAAGAGTTGTGATTGTCTGAGTGCAGACAAGAGCTAATTATTCATGCCTCCTAGAGCTAGAATCTAGAAGAATAAAGGAGACACTTGTTTATGCCCCCTAGAGCTGAAATTCAGAAGACTGTTGGGAACACTTGTTTATACCCCCGAGAGCTAAAATTTAGAAGAGTGTCGGGGACACTATTGTATTTCTACTATTAAGAATAGTGGAACCCAAAACACTAAGAGAAAAATGCTCTTGGAAGAATGAAGTACAATGTTTACTCAAACCATTATAAAAATCTGTGTCTTATTTATTTTGTGCATTTAGTGTTTGAGTAATTAATTACTAGAGGTAAGAATAATCTTAAAGGGGTTGAAAAATAATTTTTAAGTAGCCAATTCATCCCTTCCTTCTTAGAATTTTGCCTAACTTTTGGGACCAACAAGTGGTATCAGAGCTGACTACATAAATACTTGTAGTGATCCAATAGCAAACCCATCTTTCTCATTACAAATATTCACCAAGGGGCAATTGTCTTCTCGACCACTCCTATTTGATGGAACTAACTTCGCTTACTAGAAGTTAAGAATGAAGTAATTTAATATAGCCAATGATATGGAACCTTGGAGAGCTATTAAAGTTGGAATCACTCTTCCCACTACTAAAGTAGATGCATGGACCAAAGAGGAAGCCACCTCAGTCCCAAATAATGTAAAGGCCATGAATTCTTTACTTTATGAACAATCCTTATCTAAATTTGATTGAGTATTCTCTTATACTACTGCAAATGATATATGGGATAAATTAGTGTCTATTTATAAAGGTTCCTCATAAGTCAAGGGAATCTGAAGAAATATGATGATAGGAGAACTAGAAAATTTTATGATGAAGGAGAAAGTATATCTAAAATATATACTCATTTTTCTAAAGATAATAATGCCTTGAAAGGTTTGGAAAAAGAAGTTATAAATTCTAAACAAGTAATGAAGATACTAAGAGTGCTGCCAAATTCATGGAACCAGAAAATCATAGCAATAGAGGAAGAAAATAATCTAAATATTCTTCTAGTGGATGACCTTATCAACTCATTGATGTCACATTAGCTAATCAAGAACAAAAGAGAGGAGCCAACCAAGCCAAAGAAAAGTATTGCTCTAAAAGTTACCAAGGAAAGCAATAGTGATTCGACATCACAATCTGAAGATGATATGACCATGTTGGTCAGAAATTTTAGAAAGTTTGTGAGAAGCAGCAGAAGTAGCTCATCAAGGAGACAACCTAGACAATAAAAGAAAATGAGTGAAAAAAAGAAGGATCTTCCTACATTCTATAGATGTGGAGGGATCGGACATATGTCTCCTAAATGTCCTAACAAAGAAAGAGTAAATATGAACGAAAAGGATGATAGAAAAGAAAAGAAATACTTCTAGAAGTCCTTAAGAAACCAAGCTAGAATATATGTGAATAACAAACAATCATTAGGAACCAGCTCGAGTGAGAAAGGTAACAATGAAGTTGGACACCTCACAAGAACATGCAGCATGGCCCAGATGGAGAATAAATCAACAGATCAAATCACCATCAAAGAGCAATGCACAATGGAGCTGGAGATAGGTAAATTCGTACTACTCTTACAGTTTTGACTCTTCGACTTTAAATAGCACCTGTGACAAATACAAAAATCTTGATAAGTTACAACAATCATACAATTCTCTCTTCAGTGAGTTTGAATTAGTTAGTCAAAATTTACTCAAAAAAAAGACACTTTAACGCAACTGTCAAAGTAAACTCCATTCTGGCAGAAAGAAATCTATTTCTACAAAAGGAGGTTGGATATCTGAAGAAAAAGATGGAAATATTAAATAATATGTTGAAAAAATTCTTCAATCCAAGAGAGTCTATGACCAAATTTATGAGAATGATAAGTCAAACCAGCAAAAAGGGACTTAGTTGCGAGCAATCAGATGATGAAAATTTATAGAAATTTGTTGGATAGTTTAAGGGAATGAATTTTATAAAAGAAAGAGAAAACTGTCCAAACATTAGAAGACTCATAAATTATCTCTGGATAAAGAAACTAGTAGAATATATTGCATCTATTAAAGTCTCAAATATTTGCTATTTTTGAAATAAATTTGGACATAAGGTGTATGATGTTCTACCAAAAAGATGCAAGCAAAAAGTGCTAAGTTGAGATGGAAATACAAGAAATGAGCACACAATTATACCACACACTCTTACCTTAACATCAATGGACCCAATACTTGGGTACCAACAAGATAAGAAGAAAAATTGCTTTGAATGCAAGTAAGTCTCAAAGCTATGACTGGAGATGCATGATTCATGGATAGTAGCTGCTCGAGGTATATGACTAGGAACAAAAAGATGCTTAAAGAATTAAAGTCAATGGATGAAGGAATAGTAGTATTCGGCAACAATGATAAAGGTCTTATCAAGGGAATAGGTAAAATTTATGGTTTTTTCAATGCATGCATAGAGAATGTATTATATCTAGAAGGACTCAAGCATAATCTGCTAAGCATCATTTAATTATGTAACAAGGGTTACAAAGTTGTGTTTGAACCATCTACATGTAATGTATTTGGTATAGACAATGATCTACTGTTTAGCAAAAAAAGGTATGGAAATATTTATCTAGTACAGCTTGATGATATAGTTGGAAAATGCTTAATTGCTGTCAAGGATAATCCATTAGTATGGCATAAGACAATAGGACATATCAATGTGTCAAATATCAAATCTTTGTGGAAAAATGATCTCTTGATTGGCCTATCAAAATTAAACTATGACAAAAATCAAATATGCAAATCTTATCAATTGTCATAACAGATCAAAGTATCCTTCCATCCTAAAAATGAAGTATCTACATTCAGACTTCTAGAACTATTGCATATGGATTTATTTGGACCATCAGATATAGTTAAACTTGGAGGAAAAAGATACATCTATGTGATAGTGGATGACTACTCTAGATTTACATGGGGAATTCTGTTAACTAGTAAAGACGAAGCATTTTCTTTATATTTTTTCAAAGCTAGTTGAAAATAAAAAACAAATGTCTATTATAACCATCCTTAGTGATCACGGTGGTGAATTTGAGAATAGAAGATTCATTGATTCTTGTGATGAAGTAAGAATTCACCATAGTTTCTCATCCCTTAGAACTCCTCAACAAAATGGAGTTATAGAAAGAAAGAATCAAACAATTTAGGAAATGACAAGAACCATGCTGAATGAAAGTAAATTATTCAAAAGATTTTGGGGAGAAGCAGTTAGTACTACTTACCATATACTGAACAAGGTCACCATAAGAGCAATCTTAAAAAAGACCCCATATGAGGTTTGGAAAGGAAGAAGACCAAACATCTCATATTTCCATCCCTTTTGATGCTTATGCTATGTGTTGAACACTAAAAAAGATAGCCTTAGAAAGTTTTTTTAAAAAGCAATAAAGATATCTTTCTTAGTTAATCTTTCAATAGTAAAGCATTTAGAGTCTACATTGAGAAAACATAGGTTGTAGAAGAGTCCATATATGTTAAATTTGATGAAGCAAATATAACCTCGAGAAAGGAGTGTGTTGGTGATTCAGATGAAGCTGCAACAAATATGAAGAAGCTCAAATTGAAGGATCAAGAGACTGGCACCAACAACGATGTATAGAATTCAGAAAATGAAGAGGAGGTAAGAATAGGTAACATTCCTTATCAACCTCCTACTGCTTTGAACTTTATTAGTGCTCATCTTAGAAAACAAATCATAGAAAATATATATGACAATGTCAAAACAAAAAGGTCTATGCAAAATATTTATGGTCATTATACATTCATCTCTACAATAGAGCCAACCAACATTGATCAAGTATTAAATGATAAAAATTGGATTGTAGCAATGCAAGAAGAGCTCAACCAGTTTGAAAGAAACAACATATGAGAATTAGTTTCAAAACTAGAAAATGTTAATGTAATCGGACCTAAATGTTTATTCAGAAACAAACTAGATAAGAGTGGGCTAATTGTAAGAAACAAGACACGATTAGTTACTAAGGGGTACTCTTAAGAAGAAAGAATTGACTTTGAAGAATCACATGCCCCTGTAGCTAGAATAGAAGCCATTAGAATGTTACTCACTTTTGCATCCTATAAGAACTTTAAGTTATTTCAGTTGGATGTAAAGAGTGCATTTCTGAATGGATATTTAAGTGAAGAAGTTTATGTAGATCAACCTCCTGGTTTTGAGAATGATGATCAACCCAATCATGTCTATAAGCTCACAAAGGCATTGTATGGCTTAAGACAAGCTCCAAGAGCTTGGTATAAAAGGTTGAGCAAATTCTTAAATGATCATAAATTCAAGAGAGGAAAGGTTGATACCAATCTATTTATCAAAAATATTAACAAAGATATCTTGATAGTTTAAATTTATGTGGATGAAATTATACATGGAGCTACTAATGAAATACTCTATCAAGATTTCTCAAAGATCATGCAGGCTGAATTTGAAATGAGTATGATAAGAGAATTAAATTACTTCCTTAGATTGTAAATCAAGTAAAGAGATGATGGGAATTATATTTGTCAATCCAAATATACTAGAGAGATGTGAAAGAAGTTCAAAATGGAAGAAGTTAAGGCACTAAGTATTTCAATGAGCACATCTATAAGGCCAAACAAGGATGAAAAAGGAAAACTCATAGATCAAAAATAATATAGAAGTCTAATTAGATCTCTTCCCTCCCTTACTGCATTTTGAACAGATATTCTATTTAATGTATATTTATGTGCTAGATTTTAATCCAGTCCTAGAGAATCTTATCTTATTGTAGTGAAATAAATTTTTAAGTATCTGGTTGACACACAAAATCTAGGACTTTATTATCCCAAAGGAATAGTTTTTGAGCTCATTAGATATTCTGACACTAATTTTGGAGGATATTAAGTCAATAGAAGAAGTACTAGTAGAATCTATCAATTTTAGGAAATAGTTTAGTATCATGATTTTTTAGAAGATAGACTAGTGTTACTCTCTACACAGCAGAAGCTTAATACATAGCAGCTAAAAGTTGCTGCGCTCAATTGCTGTGGATGAAACAACTTCTCAATTATGGACTAAGCTATAAAGATATACCCATTAAATGTGACAACATTAGTGCCATATGCTTGACAAAAAATCTTGTCCTATATTCGAGAACTAAGTATATAGAAATTAGATATCACTTTATTAGAGATCATGTTAGAAAACATAATATATATTTAGAATATGTGCCCACAAGTGCTCAACTTGCTGATATCTTTACCTAGCCACTGTCATTAGAAAGTTTTTGCAATATTATAGGAGAATTAGGCATGACAAATGTGATGATCTGAAAATAAGATCTCTAATGTTTCTGTGCTTGAAATTGCAATGTTGAATATGCTGTTTTAAGGCTAAAACTTTATCTCAGACGAAGTAAGCTATTTGCATATAGTGCTTCATTTGCTAGAATTAACTTGTTTTCTGAGGTCAAGTACACCTTGTTTTCTTGCTGGAATTAACTTATAGCTATGGTTATCACATTCAATTCTATTTTTAGCAAGAGTTATTCTTCCATTCTTGAAAAACTACATCAAATACCTCGTATAGTCTCCACATTCAATTTATTTTAACCCCTGAGTCATAATCTTTTTCTACATCATGAAGATGAAATTCTTTAGAGAAAAATATTTTAGAAGCAATCATAGAGAGAAGACAAGCACGTGGTGGGGTCTAAAGAATCAAACATCGCTTCTTCAATTATTTTCCTGGAGGGATGATAATGCTTCTGTCTTCACCAATCTTCCATCCATTCTCTTAGAAGCATCTCTCTTCAAAATTTGGCTTCGCAGATACCATTCATCAACCTCATCTCTGCCAGATAGCCCCGGTTCACATGTTACCATTATCTTGGGCATTTGAAGAGGAGGGGGATGGAAAAAACAAATATATTACATCTATGTCCAACTCCTCATCTTTCCATCCACCATCCAAAACTTTGGTTTCTCACATTTGAAAAAACCTCTCATAGTTTTGGATGCACATCCCCCACCTTATGAACAACCTCTTTGGGTTCACAACAATCTCTCTCTCCATCTCCCCAAACTTAGAATGTTTGTCTCTAGTCCAATATGCTCTATATTGTTGTTTGTATTGAAATGAAACAATATAATATTTTTGTTCTTTTCTTTATGTTTGGCCTATACTTACTGGGAGTGAATATTTTCCTTTTACTTCTGATATAAATGGGGAGAGAATATGTAAATTATCTCAAAAAGAAAATATAAAACTACATCCATTTTAACTAATCCAGGGGAGAATACATTCTAAATAATCAAGGGGAGAATATATAGAGTATATATAAAACAAGATAAGGAAACATCAGAAGATGGCAACTTGTGGAATGATTAAACATTGCAAACATTTTTTAATCTGCTTACATTCATGGGGAGATTATCCTTTATGAGATAATTTTTAATCAAGTTTTGTCATCATCAAAAAGGGAGAGAATGTTGACATGAAGGCATGGTTTCGATGACAAACAAAACTTAATTAAAAATTATATACTAATGTCTGTTATCAAGTTTTTAGCATGCAAAAAAATGAGCATAGAAAACATATTCCATGGCAATAAGGCTTGAGCAAGTAAAGAAGCAAAAGATGAAGTGTTGCAATAGACAAGGCACAAGTGAAAAGGGCTCAGCTGTTTCCATTCATTTGTCAAAATGGAAAATCATATCTGACGGATGCAAGATAGTATGTCTAATAGATTCCATCTATTATAAGCAAGCCACAGTTATGCCAATGGTTGTCTAATGAGAACAGACAAAGGCGGAAGAAGTAAAGATCCTTTTAACAGAACAAAAACATCATCTACCATCAATAAACAAAGTGAAGAAGATAGATTGTATGGCAGAGCAGAAACTTTGCCTATCACAAGTGAGCTAATAATCGTCTATTGTCAATAGATGAAGCAGAAGAAGCAATAAGCATTTGGTAGAACAAAGAATTCATTAGTGATTGTCTACCATCAACAGACAAAGCGGAAGAAGCAATGAGTATCTGGCAGAACAAAGAATTCATTAGTGATCGTCTACCATCAATAGACAAAGTGGAAGAAGCAATGAGCATTTGGTAGAACAAAAAATTCATTAGTGATTGTCTGCCATCAACAGACAAAGCGAAAGATACAAGGAGCATCTGGCAAAATAAAGAATTCATCAATAATCATCTACCATTAACAGACAAAGCGGAGAAATACTCTATCAAACGAAGGCGTGAAGAATACCCGTCTATGATTCAACACTTCATCTGTTACTTACAATAGATCAACCCAACAGATGAAGCACTGAAGTAACAAGACATCTATGCCTCTATGATGCAACAGGCAAAGAAATTGAATGGTTGATTAGTCTGGCATTAATAGAAAGGATGATTCATTTATCACTTACGAAAGACAAAGACGAAGGAACTTCGTCTTATGGATAGCTAGACAGACACTTCATCTATCATAAGTAAAGGATGAGTAATGGTCAGAACGAATTGTTGGTCTTCAGTTAGCATTAATAATGATCTTTCCATATTAATAAAAGAGGCAACCATTGTAGTAATACCTCGACCAGAGCTTATTGAGAAATCAAAAATCATCTTCTCCAAGGTCGGCGCTGTAGGCATTCCAACATACGAGGAATAAGTAGAAGTCAAAGAATTCAAAATATATCAATCATGACATCCTTTGTTATTAATGGAGCTCACCTAATACTAATAACTTGAATTCAAAGCAGATATAAATGAAGCATTGTTGGAGCTGGAAGAACCTAAACAAGTATTGAGAAAATTATTCAAAAATCTCTTGAAAGCATTTACTGATCTGAACTAAACCTCCTACAATACTTCAAGAGTCAAGAGCCTTGCACTCAAACCTTCCTCAACTTTTCTTTGAAGGCTCTCAACTACTTTTGAGAAAATCATTTACTTCTATATTTAACTTTCAGAAACCTTCCCCTGTGCTTACTGAGAAATTCTTGTGCTTAAACTTTTGATATTCATTTCTTATAAAGTTCCTTGAGCTAGTGGTGGAGACTGGACTCAAGAAGAGCTGTGATTGCTTGATTACAGACAAGAGCTAATTATTTATGCCCCCTAGAGCTAGAATTTAGAAGAGTGTCGGAGACACTTGTATACGCCCCTTGGAGTTGGAATTCAAAAGAGTATTGGGATACTTGTTTATACCCCCTAGAGCTGGAATCTAGAAGAGTGTCGGGGACACTATTGTATTTCTGCTATTAGGAATAGTAGAAACTAAGACACTAAGAGAAAAGTGCTCTTGGAAGAGTGGAGTAAGGTATTTATTCGAAACACTATAAAAATCATTGTGTCATATTTATTTTGTGCATTTAGTGTTCAAGTAATTGATTTCTAGAGGAAAAAAAATCCTAAAGGGTTTGAGAAATAATTTTTAAGTACTCAATTTACACCTCCTCTCTTGGGTTTTTGCCTAACCTTTGGGACCAATACTTCAAACTTGAAGTTCACCTCTGAAGCTAGTGTCTACCATCTGAAACACTCTAAACTTAATTTGAAGCTTTTAGACGTAGCTCTTGTACTTTCAAACTTGAATTTTAGATCTTCAGATGACTTATTCATATTCTGAACTTGTTCCTTTTCATTTTAGAAGTATTTCAATTTATTTGAGATCCTTTTCTTAGTTCAGAAACATTATTCTTTGAGCATTTACTAATTTTTCTTCCTTTAAAAACTTAAGTGTGATGGGTTTCAACTTGATATGGTTTTGTTTACACTGTCTAGCACTCTGAAGTTATTTCCCTAATGTATTTAACTTATTTTATTCACTTATTTCTGCAATACTTTGGAATGTAGGTTATGAGTAACTTAACTTTTAACTCACATGTTTGCTCATCATCAAAACTTAGCTTCTTAATCACATTCATCATCAAAATCAAGCTAGTTAAAAAGGGTTAGAGTCAACATTCTCCCCATTTTTGATGATGAGAAAACATTTGAGTCATATACTTTTCAAAAATAAAATTTGGGAACTAAAGGAAATGTGATTCTAAAACATATAACTCCTCCTGAATGAGTGCTATTAGCTAACCTAATTAAGTGCATTTGTTTAATATTGAGTAAAATGCTATTATGCACTTGTTTAATTCTAAGTTCATATGATGTTATCATTGCTCTTATTCAATAAAATGTTGTTATTTTTGTTATTTCTCCAATATTAATATTATTTCTCCCCTATATTTGATTATCATTATGCTATGTATGTCTCCTTATTTCTATATTTCTCCCCCTTTTTGGGAGGGAGAGACTTGGTTGGTGGTTTAGGAAGAGGTTTGAATTTTGGTTTGGGTGGGGCTCTTACTCTAGTGGTCTTTGGTTTTAGTGTGGCTTTTGGTTTGGGTGTGGTTTTTGGTTTAGGATGGTTTTTAGTTTGGTTTTAGGTGGAGGTTGAGGTTGGGAAGTTGGTTCTTGGTCTGCCTGTAGTTCAGGAAACTTGTTCTGTATCTAGATTAAGTGGAAAAAGTCCAAGTTGAGAAGTTCAGAGAAGGGAGGAGGAAGGTTGTCAGAAATTCTTGGAGGTTAGCTTGATGGAAGGAAGTGAATTCTTCCTTGGTGATGTAGACGAAATGCTTAAGTCCTAAAGGTGAAGGTGGGTTAGTCCTAGGGGGAATGGATGGAGGGAGTAATTGAAGGAGATGTTGATAATATTCATCTAGAAATGTTTCTAGATGAGGGAGTGGTTGAGGGCAGTAGCTGCTAGAGGTAAGAGGAGGATTAGGTAGAAGTTGAATTCTAGAGAGGGATTGGGGGTCAGAGAGCTGTGGAAAGGGTAGCTCTTGCGAAGAAATGGTGAAGTGGTGGGAAAGGAACATGTCAGAGATGGTAGTGTTGATCACTAATCTAGTTTTGAATCTAAAATATGTCATTGTGATTAGGTAATAAATTTGGATAAGAAGATCAACATATCTTCTTTTTCCTTTGGAGGAGGAGGAGGAGAAGGTGTGGTAGGAGGAGTGGGGATGAATGTTGTTGGAATGTCTTATGAATCCCAAAAGTCTAACCACTTCAGGTATTCTTCTAGACCAGCAGGAATATGAGGTTTAGAAAGGTGGAGGATCCTAGGCTACCAATAGGTGTATGGAATAATAGCATGACGTGGGTTTGAAATATGATTTTATGGGGATGATGAAGGTGCAGGTTCAAAAGGTTGTCCTTTTAATTGGACAACTTCAATGGATGGTTTGGAGGGGTGTGAATTAGGTGATTGAGATTGGGTGGAGAGAGGAGGCTTCTTCAGAGATTAGGCTCTCTGAATTGATGATGTCAGTGGGAGGATTGGAGGGTTGGTTAGTTTGGGGAGGAGATTGAGTTTTGGTGTAAGAATGAGGGGGTGAGTGTGTGGATGAGGGATGAGTTGATCTAAGTGGAGATGAGGTTTTCTAATGATGGAAGGGCATAGACTGGGTTGAGGAATGGGTTGGTTGAGGTTGGGTTGCTGTAGACTCAACCAGGGAGATCAATGCTTCTAGCTTATGATGCACTCATTCCCCAATTTTGTCTACCCTAAAATGGAGGGCTAATATACTAGTTTCTAATTTTTCTAGCCTAGTATACATGGTCTCTAGTTAGCTTTGGAGGAGGGTTTGGAGTTATTGTAGGTTGAAAGAGACTAACCAGGTGAAGGTAGGTTGTTTGGATATGGGGTGAGAAGGATGAGTTGAGGGCTGTGCTTGAGAGGGTGAGGTTGCTATAGTTTCTTCTTTTCTCATTGTAGACTCTTCTCTTGTTCTTTCTTCTTCTTCTTGCCCTTGTTCTTCTATTCTTATTCTCTTTATTTTCCCTTTCTTTATAGGCTTTTCAAAAATCCAACCATCTTGGTCTTTTTGAAATTCATTTTCTTGAGTGTAAGATAGTTGATCTAGTCTATTGCTTTGGAGGTTTCCCCATCTTTTTTTGAGAGATTTACTCCAACATCTCTCATAAGTCTAGTGAAAATCGTGTCATATGGTAGTGAGAACCTAGAATTTGTCTTGACTATGTAGAGGTGGTTAGAGATTGTTTGAGCCAGATCCATTGTTTTCTTGTTCTTAAGCACCCATAGTATCTTGGCATCACTTTCAGAGATTTGATCTGATCCACTTATCTTTGGATGTATGTTGTTGAAAACTAGAACATTTGCTAACTTCATATTCAAATCAAGATGACTAACATATAAGTAATTTTCCTTTTCACTTATTTCCACTCCTGCTAGCTCAAAGAACAATTTTACCTTTGTTTTAGGTCATTCAATCTTGTTATCTCTGACTTCTAGTTAATTAAGGACTTCTCTAATTTTCACCGTAGATAAGTCTATCTCTGATTTTCCAATCCAAGATTTCTGAGTGCCTGAGTTGTAATTATTTAGTAATACTTGTGCCATTTTGGTATAACACTCATCTTGATAACCTAGAAATATTTCCCCAGTTTGATACTTAAATCCAATTCAACACTTCCAGGTTCAATCCTTCTTCTGTAAAAATGGTAAAGTCAAAAATTTTTCCTCTCACTACTTTCTTGTTCTTAAAATGATTCAAAAATCTATCATAAGATGATGGATTTTTGCTAAAGATTACCTTAAAGGTGTAATCTTCAAATTTTCTTTTCTTGGATGGAGTCTCTTCCTCTGTACTTCTTCTTCTTCTTCTTCTTCTTCTTCTTCTTCTTCTTCTTCTTCTTCTTGACTCTGTTGATGTAGAGCTAAAAGA
>JAYJMB010070686.1:84347-108121 GCA_036873735.1 Pouteria campechiana | reverse complement strand
AGAGAGAGAGAGAGAGAGAGAGAGAGAGAGAGAGAGAGAGAAGCTCTCCGGTGAAACAGAGCGTAACAAACACTTATGCACTATAATGCTTAAAGTTGTAGGATTTATTGGCATAATTAAAGGCATTAGTTTGAAACTTTTAGTTGGAGGAGAAATCTATTTCATAGCTTCTTCCTATAAAAAGATTAAGCAGCGTGTTAAAAGAGTGGGATGCAATAGCCGCTTGCTATTCCAAAGAACAAATTACTTTACATATTTTTTTTACATGACCACTCATGATAATAAGAAATAAAAAATATTTTTTCTTTTTAAAAATTATTTTAAACAGTACATCAATCCATTCATTATAAGTAGGTTACAACATTTCTATTGATTGGTGCATTTTTTGTGTAATAGTTTTTATTTATTCAAATTATACACAATTAATCTATTTGAGATTACTTGTGCTCACATGTATAAGTATCCATTTTTTCTAAATAATTAATTATAAATTATAATACATTGAATTTTTAAATATTTATTATCAATGAAATAGGACAAAATTGACTGTCCAACTTATTTATTTCATTTGTGCACAAAATAATTGGTGCATTATGCATATTGCATATTATACAATCCTTTATGTTAGATAAGTGGGTCCCATTTATTAAATATGAAGATTTTTCATTGAGTTTAATCATCAATAAGCCATACCCAAAATTTTTTTAAGTATATATTTGGCTGATTCATTCATAAATAAGCTTAATTACAAAGAAAATATTAAAATTCTTATGCATGTGGTTTATTCATATGCAAAACATCAATTGCTTGTGGATTAAGTATAATTAAATAAAGGTGAAAAAGATACTTTAAAAGATATAAGTAATTTAATTTATATTATATATTTTTCAAAATATTTGTCTATATTTTATAATTAACCAAATTAGCAAAAATATTTATATTATTCAATTGAAATTATATTACCTACTTGCAATTAATACATATATTTTCCGTGGCTAGTGACGATTGGAAGCAGTACAAGCATGCATGCAGATTCCTTTGGGGTTCCATCCACTAATTAATAAGAAGCAGCAAGACACGTGTTCCCCATCAAGCAAAACAAGGCGAAAACTGATGGACTACCAACCTGCCATGGTTGCCTTTGATCATGCGGGGTCCACATCGACTGTCTCCTAATTAAATCCGGCTGTGGATTCTGTCAATCTATCGATCTGGACATTTCAACATGTGGACCACCTGGTATGCATGTGGCACGTCCCTTCACCTGTTTGGACCACCACTTTGGAGTATTGGCGGTATCAAAACTAGCACAAATTAAAAATTCAGAGCTACACATGATGGGTGCATTATCAACTTATTTGATCCTTCCATCTTTTATTCACCGACCCTGCACATGAGCTCTAGCAGAGAGAGTGACCTGCTATTTTCTAATGGGGTAGAATTATTTCCGGTTTCAGTTTGAGTTTAAGTCAATTTCACTTAATTATAACTTGGAATTTGTTAGAAATTTGATTGCAAATTTCACTTAAGTAGCTTTTCTTTACGTTAATTGGTAATTAAAACTTACAAAAGAATATAAATAACTACTTTTATTTAATTTAATACTAATGAGAAAAATATATATAACTTAGAATATTGGGTTAGAGTCATAAAAGTTTGTTTAAATCATTATATTCATAAAATTTTAAATTATTTGTAATTTAAACAATCAAATATGACATAAGATTTTTAACAAAGATATATGTTTACGTCTATCTAAATCGGTGTGATTAAAATCGGATTGGACCAACTGATTTGACCACCAATTTGTCCTAGCACCAGTTCGATTAAGGTCGGTTTGGTCTGATGGTGAAAAAATGAACGAATCGAGGTCTAACTGGTTTTGTCTTAAAAAAAAAACACACAAAGCGCATCTCCTGCCCTGCTATTCCCCTAAATCGTAGAAACGGAAGTTGAAAGACTCGAAACCCACTTGCATCGACTTCCCTCTCCATCTCCGTCTCCGGTCTCTCAAACAATCGAATGCTGGCCATCGACATCTCCCGACACTCTCTTGTGATTCTAACCTAAATCACAAAGATGGGAGTCAAAACCTACTTGCTTGCCCTGTGTGCTCTCTCTTTCTCTATCTTCGGTCTCTCGAACAGCCAAACGATGGCCATCACTGGTTGTGGTACACCAAGTCATTGGAACTCAGAAACCTCCCTCCCTCTCCCTTCCTGTCACTCATCTTGCCTCAATGAATAGGGGAAGCATTTTTAGGCCATTGTAATCGACGACAGTGGCGTCCCTTTTAGTGGCGTCTTCATTTTCCATCTCCAGTGTCTCAATCAATAACAACAACAGCCATAACAACATTACTGCTTGCCCTTCCCCTTTTAGATCGTGCATTTTGACTTCACTTAGTCCTAACTCATGGGAGGTCAATGCCAAGAAGCTTTTTAACCTTTTTAGTGGGAATTATTGCAGCCAAAATTCAGTAATTTAGCTTTGCAAGGCTTTGCCAAAGCCGTGCTTCATCAGAGACTCAATCATTTGGTCATTCCTTGATGTCAATCATGCGCCTTATTTCTCCTTCTACTTATTCGGTTTTGTTTGATTCAGATTACCATGGGACTTCACTTTGGATCTTCTTTTATAGTAATCATCCACATGAATTTGCCAACAACACGATTTGGATAAATAACATTTGGTAAAGTTAATAATTTGATTTCCCTTCATCTGTTGCAGGTATGTCTATCATGCTGAAGTTAATGCTATTTTGAATACG
This sequence comes from Pouteria campechiana, assembly GCA_036873735.1. Lineage (NCBI taxonomy): Eukaryota > Viridiplantae > Streptophyta > Magnoliopsida > Ericales > Sapotaceae > Pouteria > Pouteria campechiana. Next base: position 105,351 of record JAYJMB010070686.1, on the reverse strand, counting down.
AATCATGCATCAGCCGTAGGACAGATAACTCATCTTTCCCATTCTCACGTCTCCTTTTCTATTATGTGTCGCACATCTTGTGTAAGAATGGCCCTAAGATCATTAAGTAATTTCCTGATTGTAGGCAGTGTTTATTCAACCAAGTTTGGATACTCATTGCTGAAGATGAATCTTGTTCTCTATTTTCCTATTCTTAAATTTCATTGGGTGCTTTTATTTGAACCATATCATGATTTTTTATATTTCAAATAATCAACTTGATTTTAGAATAAATTAATGTAGTCACTGAATAATAATTATGCATTTATGCTTTTTTATTTTGATTGTTATATCTTATTTCTTGTTATGTTGGGCTATAGAATTATTGCTTCATACATAATATAATTATGATATTATTTAAAAATTTTATAATATTTATATATTTTAAAATTATTAAAATTATATTATAATGACATTACAGTTCAAACTGGTTCAATTAAACAATTCAACTGGTTCAAACAGAACCACCTCATTGGCCTGTTAAATTATTAGTTAGATTCTGATAACATTAATCCATTACCTATATAAAATGGTAGCATGAATGATATATAGGTTGTCAGGGCATGGTTGGTATGTATTCATTGTCTTGTCGACTTATGAAACAATCTTCTTTTTTTATTTTCGATTCCTCCTCTCGTTATTTACCTTTTTGTTTTATCAATCTTTTGTCTGCATTCATTTTTAAGGTTATTTCAGCCGTCCGGCTGTGCACGTAGCCATACGGGAATGATGAGACATGCACTTCAATTCCAAATGAAATGGGCGGTGCAGATCTACGTTGAGATCATGTTTTACTAATTAATTGCAAGGAATTCCTTTTGGCTGACATCAGAAATCAGCAGCTAGTCATTCGTTTTCTAGTGGGCCCCACCCGACAAGGCAGCTTGTGGGAGGAGGCAAAGAATAAAAAAGGAGGGAGGGAAGTGGTTGCTCCAGCTGCCACATTGCCAGGGACGAACCAGGATTCAGTGGATCAAGCTGCATGCACCCCAGCATAATGTTGGAATTTCAATCATGAATTTCAAATATAATTTTCTCTTATAACTAAAGAAATTTAAATCATGAATTCAGATGGAACAGATCTGAGAAAATTATAAAGGAGAATGTTTTCACCCTTGAAAATATTTTTTTTATCATTGGTGGCCTATATTATTTATTATATTTCATCTAAATTATTAAATATATTTCTAACAGATAAATGAATTTATATACATTTAATCAGGGCAATATAGTGCTGACACATTTGAATGACTTATTGAGACAACTTTTGCTATGGAATAAAGATAATTATCATTTTTAATAGTATTAGAAATTATCTAGTGTTGTGCACAGTGTGTTCCTGAACCCACGTTAAGAACATGTTCGAGGTGGGCCACACATGAGCCGAGACAAATGAAATAAAACAAGACCATTCAAGGTACAGGAAATTTCTTCATGGGCCAAATTAGATAGGATCAAGGAATCATAAATCAAGCAAATTCCTCAATTATATGATGAGAAGCGTGTGAAAATTGGTTGGAGGATGTCTGCCTTGGATTCTTTAATCAATTGCTTAGAAGGCATGTCTGCCTTGAATTCTTTAATTAATTGCTTAGACGGCCAATCAAATTGGAACGGGGTTTGATCTAAATCCAATCATTGGCCTAATCTTTGGACCCATGTTCAATATAAAATGTCTCATGGTATTGCATAAAAGCTGCCTATGCATAGCTATGATGGTAGGCTTATTTAGGTACAGGTAGGCAAGAGACTCTGAGTGTTCTTTAATCACAATCCTGGTACCAAGGAGATGGAATGATGGACAGCGTTAGTCAGCTAATAATACCAGATGGCTTAGACACGGTTCAATGAGCAGATAAGAATGTAGCAGCGACGTAGATAAGGTGGCTACATCATCCAAAGTCTTCACCTGTAGAGAGGGCATGCTCTCCTAAGGTGATTTTATCAAATCATCGAGATAGAGCTGAGCTCAAATTAATACCAATTCATGTTGGAGCTGAATGAGTAATACCATACTTGTTGCAGCAAAAAGTTATTGCAAAGAAATAAAGAGTAGATTTCCTTCGACCAAGAGCACCAAATGATAAGAGATTTTGTCAAAAAGTTGTCACAGTGGATAGCTCTGTTGAAGGATCTGAAACCCTTTATAAAAGATGCATAATGTAGTCCTTCACCTATCATAAAAAGCTACTTATGCAATTGGCAATATGAAGTGGGAAAGGCTTTGCAATAAGGATATGCATATGCATATTCAAATAGTCTTTCACTTAGTTGCATACCATTTAGTACACAAACGCAATATTTGCATTAAATAGAATTAACAATGTGAGTATTGGCAATAATACATCATTTCATGACATATTTTCTTCCAAACACTACAACACCAAAAATTTTCATATAATCAAATCTCAAAAAAGGTTTATTTTCTCAAATAAGCAAATTAATCTCAAATGTGATAATATAGAATCTTATTTTTGATCTCACACAAATGTCCAAATGGACTACTGCTAAATATTCACAAAATTCACAAATTCACAAACTGCGCACACATATGGAATAAATGCAGTATAACTCAAATATCAAATACTTAATTTTAACTCAAATGTCACAAATGTGTCTTACAATGACTCAATTAATCCCATACAAGTCACATAATTACCAAAAGCCTTAATGGTAAAAGCCTTAGTCAATGATCAGCTAGCATTAGATCCATTCCAATATGCTTAACAGACACTTTATATTTCTCAATTCTTTCACAAATAATACTATATTTTACTTTAAAGTATTTGTTTTTACTTGTAATCCTATTTGTGTATCCCAATAGCACTGCAAAAGAGTTATCACAATAAATTCGCATTGGTATATAGATAGATTCTATTATTCTAAACCTCTTGACGAATTTTCTCATCTAAATAGCCTGGTTTGCAATCTCATAGCAAGTAATGTACTCAGCGTAATACATATAAGAAGCAACACGATATTTTTTCTCACTTTTTCATGACATTGCACCCCGAGCCATCATAACGATGTAACTAGTAGTTGATTTTGCAGACTTAGTACATCTAGCAAAATCTATATCAGAATAGTCAATAACATCAAGGCTATCAGAGCGCCAATAAGTGAGTATGAGGTCCTTTGTGCCTTGCAAATATCTGAGTACCCTCTTACCAGCTTGCCAATGAAGCATTCCAGGATTACACTAAAATCTTCCTAGAAGACCTATAATAAATTATATATCTGACCTTGTGCATGTTTATGCATACATCAAGCTCCCAACCAATGACACATAAGGAAACTCGATCATGCATTTTTTTTCAGATCATTTTTGGGACATTGATCAATAGATAATACTACTCCTTTTGCAATGAGTGAATCATATGGTGAATAGTTTTTTATACCAAATCTCTCCAAAACCTTGAGGATATAAGCCTTTTGGAATAAACTGAGTAATTCTTGTATTCTATCTCTATGGATTTCAATCCCAAGCACATATGTGACTTCTTTCATATCCTTCATCTCAAAGTTTTTTGAGAGAAACTATTTTGTCTCATAAAGGGCACCTTTATCACTGCTAGCAAGCAAAATATCATCTACATACAAAATAAGGATGATAAATTTATTTCCACTCAACTTGAGATATATGCAATGGTCCTTTGCATTTTTCTCAAACTCAAATGAGATCACAATGCTATGAAATTTCTTATACCATTACTAGGAGGCTTGCTTCAGTTCATAAATAGATTTATTGAGCTTACACACTAAATGCTCATCTTCTTCTGGTTGCTTCATATAAAGATTCTCTTCTAGTTTACCATTTAAGAAGGTTATTTTGACATCCATCTAATATAACTCTAAGTCATAATAAGCTACCATAGTCATTATAATTTTAAAAGAATCTTTCAATGAGACAGAAAAATATGTTTCATAAAAGTCAATGTCTTCTTTTTGTGTAAATCCCTTGGCAACTAGTCGGGCCTTATATTTATCTATGTTGTCTTTGGAGTCCTTTTTGGTTTTAAAGACCTATTTACACCCAATGGGCTTAACTCCTTTAGGGTCCTATATACCATTAGCTATCATAGAATCAAATTCTTCTCTCATGATATTCAACTATTTTTCAGAATTATCATCTCTCATGACTTATTTATAACTCAAAGGATCATGGTTATCAAGCATATATACTACATAGTTATCAGGAATTACATTCTTTCTGAGTCTCATGAATCTCCTTAACATATTTTCAACCAAAGATTGTGATTCGGGAATATCCATCTCTAAGAACTCTAGATTATTGTATTCCTCTTCGATAGGTTCTGCTTCAACTGGTTGATTCTGCACTACAAGATGTGGTACATGATCAAACACAAGTTCTCCAAATGGGTCAGAATTTATATCTTGCACAGATGAACTTTTTCAATTCTCTAGATCAATAGTTCGGGATGGAACACTCCCACTAGGCTCAATATCCTCAAGAAATTTTATATTTTTACCTTAATAATGAGTGATGTACATGTAAGACAATAAAATCGAAAACCTTTTGACCTTTCAGGATACCCAACAAAATGACAGCTTACTATTATGGGGTTTAACTTTCCCTTATGAGAGTTATATGGTCTAGCTTCTACTGCACACTCCCACACGTGCAAATGTGCAAGACTAGATTTCCTACCAAACCATAGCTTAAAAGGAGTTTCGATAACGACTTTTTTAGGAACCCTATTCAAAATATATGCAGCATATTTTAGAGCCTCACCCCAAAGAGAAAGTAGCAATGATGTCTGACTTATTATACTCCTTACCATTTCCATTAGTGTCTTATTTTTCCTTTCGGCTACTCCATTCTGTCATGGTTCCCTAGGCATTACATACTGAACTACAATGTATTGATCTTTAAGGAACCTTGCAAATGTACCTGATTTTTGTCCTGTACCAATATATCTACCATAAAATTCTTCACCATGATCCGATCTTATAATTTTAATTTTCTTACCTAGATGTCTTTCTACTTTCAATTGATAGGCTTTAAAAGCATCAATTGCTTAGGCCTTATTAGATAAAAGATACAACTACATAAATCGTGAGAAATCATCTATGAACGTTATGAAATATGTCTTGCCATCTAAAGTTGGAATACTCAGGATGGTCCACAAATGTCTGTATGCACTAATTATATAATCTTTGTGGCATTTATAACACTTTTATTAATCTTGGTGGTTAGTTTACCCTTAATACAATCCACATAAGTTCCAAAGTCAGTAAAATCAATATCTTTAAAGATATTTTCATTTACTAATCTTCGAACCCACATAATGGAGATATGCCCTAGTCTCCGGTGGCAAAGAACTGATGATTTTTCATTCAAATGTGCTTGTTTAGTTTCAACATTTATATTACTTGGTCTAATTACATCAGAGTGTAAAACAGAAAAAGTATCTATAAGCATATTCAAAGCATAAAGCTCATTTATTAAAATACCAGTGCCAACTATAATAAATAATTTCATAATATTTAATTTATTTAAAAGAAAATTAAACCAATATCCTTTAGAAGTAATTGTGGTACAAATATCAAACTTCTAGTAAAATTTGGCACATAAAGGGTATCCTCAAGGTCTAAAATATGGTCTGTGTAGAGAACTAATATAAATACTCCCACAAACTCTACAATCGAGCGCATCTCATTTCCAAGATAGATGTATTGGTCATTGTGGTTTGGCTTTCTCTCGTTTAGTAATCCCCACATGGAGTTAGAAATATAAATGGTAGTACCAGAATCAATCCATCAATTATTAGAGCCTTCAACAAGATGAGATTCTAATGAAACAAAAGAGTAATTACATTTCTTCGGAAGCCAGGCGGTGAATTTTTCATAATCTTTTATGAAATGCCCAGTCTTTTTTGCAGAAGTGGAATGTCTTAATACCATTTTTCTTATATTTGAATTTACCTTTTCCCTTTTTATTTCCTAAGTCATGTCCATTACTAGTCTCAGAACCATTTTCATTTTTAATGAAGACAGCATAGGCAAAATCTAGTCTTTCTTTTTTCAACCTATCTTCCTCCTATACCAACTTGGCAAAAAGTTCATTAAATAACCATTTCACACTGTTAGTATTGAAGGATATCACAAATGATTCATATTCAATGGGAAGAGAATGAATCACAAACTAAGACAAAAGGGAATTAGATATATCAAGGCCTCGTTCCTGTATGCGATAAGCTAAATCCTGTATCTCAAGAATATGCTTAAGAATTCTACTGATTCCATTGTATTTCATTGCAATTAACTTAGAGAGGAGAGAAATCACTATAGCTTTGTTGATGAAAATATGTTATTCTTCTATGAATTTTAAGAGTTCTTTTGTCATCTTACATTCAGGTATCACACCTTTTATGGTAAGAGCAATTCTGGAGAGAATCAATATTTGACTCAAACGATCTGAACTCTCCCATTTTTTTAATTATTCAGTTTGAGCATGTGTGCTATCTGTAGTGGGAGCAGGTGCCATCTTCATCCGGAGACAAAGGTCAAGATCCATATATCCCAATGAAAAACTAATCTTATCTCGCCATTCCTGAAAATTATTTCCTTCCAACATAGGGAAAGTCATCATTCCATTCATACCAGCTAATCATAGTAATAAAGCAACAAAATAAATAAACTCTCATAAATCATAAATACCAAGCAAATAATAATTCTATATTATGAAGCAAGTAATTTTCTTATTTCATCTCCTATACCTATGAGTGACTATGAAAGACACAATATCTTAAATAAAGAAAATGCTTCTTCATATTAACCTCTATATTAAATTAGAAAGTCCTATGAGATACAACCACTAAGTTAATATATTGGTCACAAACTAGTAAACTTAATGGATATATAGTCCCAATTTTGTAATTTTCTCATATAGGGTTAAGGCAACAATGTGATTATAAATCCTTTTCAATTGCTACATAATTTTAGGCTGTTATGGCTATGCCTAAAATATAAATTTAATCAAATTATAATATCAAATCTTATCAAAACATCAAATTTTTATTAAGACTATTATGGTCATATCAAGATGAAAATAGAATTTATTTGATTAAATTTACCATAAACTAGGGCTGTCATCATAATAACCAATATAAAAATATAATAAATTCACAAATTATGCATTATCAAAAATAAATATTCATAACATGTTAATTCCATAAAATTATGCATATTTAATCATAAATAAATAGCATAAAAATAGAGAATCAATATTTAAAGCTCATAAATGACAAAAATAACCTCAAAATTGAATCTAGAGCATCTAAAAATATAGAAATTGACTATAAGATCATCAAAATTTTACTTTAATTGACTCCAAAATCTCAATTTTAACCCAGACATTTAAATAATAAAAAATAGGGCAAAACCCTTCTTCCTCATCATGATCAAGGCAGCCATGGCTGCCTAATAGAAAACCTCAAAACCAAAAATTTGTAGCCACTGCCCCCATTACCATCCACTATCTATCATTGTCGATTGCCACCGACACGTGCTTTCGCCAGTGATGCCCATGAGCAGTAGCCATTTGGTTGAACCAGATAACAAGGAACCCATCTCTGTTCTGCGCACCTTCCCACCGCCCGCTACCCATCGTCCACCGCCATCACCCATGGCCACCAACACCCCCAACTTGCAATGTCCATCACTTCTTACAGCTGCCTAGCTGCACTGGACATGCTGGCAATGTGCGTCTAGCACACTCTGATCGGCTGCCATGGTTGCTGGCCATATCCCCATCTAAATCACTCAAATAAGAAGTAAGTAAAAAATAATTTTTGAATTTTGTAGTGGTGGACAGCGACTGATTTGCGGACGGGTGGGTGGTGGATAGTGGTGAATGGTGCATCTAGTTGGCCATGGCAGGATGGCTGGCTACTTCTGACGACTTGATTCCATGGTTTGATCGATCGGAATCAGATTGGAAAATTTGATTTAGGAGGTGATTTTGGGTATTTGATTTTAATTTTCTTTTAATCGATTTACGTCAATAAAATTTGGGTGATAAAATATCAAATATATAATAGACTCAACAGGAAAATCTCTACAATATGGTGCAAATATATCTTTGATTTGCTTGAGTGTTGAAAAATTGCTATCATAGAAAAATTAGAAAAACTATAATCTAATTAAATTGGCAATCCAAACAACCCAAAGCAATTAAATAACCTAGCTCTGCTACCACTGTTGGAGTTGAAAAAGAATAACATATCTGTTACAACGGAAGTCATTGTAAAGGAATAAGGAGTAGATTTTCTTCAACCAAGAGCACTCGATAATAGAAGATTTTGTCAGTAAGTTGTCACAGTGGATAGCTCTGTTGAAGGGATCTAAAACCCTTTTATAGAAGATGCATAATATAGTATCTCACCTATTAGAGGAAGCTACGTACATAATACGCAATATGAAATAGATTTTAGTAAAGCATGCTTTGTTAAAGTATTCCCCCAACGCCTCATCCTCATAACCCTATTGGTGACCATGAGTGAGGTGGGAACCCATGTGCATGAAATATCTCATACAATATTTAAGCTTGTCCTACCAATGTTTCATGCGATCTTTACTATTTTTTCAACATGTTCTCTTTATTAATTATTTATTCTTTATAATCAATTCTAGTTTTTTTTAAAAATATCCTCATATTATTTTATCTTGATTTATTTTTCTTAATAAAAATTGCAATGAAACTTAAATTGAAGCATTGAATCTCTAACTCATGCACCCATTATATAACTATGAAATCAGCATTATATAACTGATTAGATTTTTTTTAATTGCGGAGTTATTCAATTGGTTAATTCTTAAGAATTTTTTTAATATCTAAGCTCATGACAAATTCTAATGATGGGTTTTTATCGTCGTAACTTGTGTTGAGTAAAAGCGAAATTTCAGCAATGAAAAGTTGTAAAATGATTAGAATTTTGGATGAACCTACCATCTAACCCGGCTAGGAAGTTCATGTGAATCATAATTCATGGGCTTTCGTGAATGGCCCTAAGTCAGAAGTAACTCTTATTTTGGTATATAGTTGCATGGTTTTCAGATGCAACAGATACTAGCTCATCTTGTCCTGAGCTGAGTAGTGGGGACTAGTCCCTGGTTGTTCTTCATAGGTACAATGCTGTGAAGCAACTTCGATAAATTAAATGACATTATTCTACAAAGGCTAGCCCAAAGAACCATTTTTAGTAGACTTGCCATTGCATTAATATAATTGTAAGTTGTAGAATAAGTTGTAGCTATATTTATCTATAATTGTTCATCTAAAATTCAACATTGGAAGGTAATTTAAGCCTATATTCCATTTAAGATAAGCATCACCATATAATATATGGTATATATGCATTTCTGTGCTGACAACTATCTTGTTGCAAGTTATTATTTTGTTGTTTTAGATAAATCATGCTGTTTTTTTTAATCATCAACTTATTACAAATGCCCTTTATTATAATCCCATACGATTATTGCTTTAGGACCACTAAACTCAATGATGTGTTACGTCTAAACATGATTAATCATTATGAGGTAAAAATTATTAATAATATCTGATTTAATGGGTAAACTAAGATTAGTTTAAGATGTTTTGTTGTTCTTTTATAGTTGTACTATTGCAAACATGCTTGCGATTCCATTCATGTGCACCATTATAATTTCTTCGAAAACAGTAGACATGCACAAATTTTGATCAGTCTATATTAATTTATCTCCTCTACTAATCAGATGGATCTAATTAAAAGAAAGGAAGGTTAATACATGTTTTCTTGAAGTTTTATTAGCAGCCCACTCTCTTCATTTATGTTGACGTTTGGCAATTGCTGAACGAGAGGATATTACTCACTATCGTGGCTTTAGAACATTTAGATGAATAGTGGGGATATCACAAATGCCGGCCATGTGGTGTCCTTAAAGGGTAGCTTTTAAAAGGATATTTGTTTTCCGGGTAGAGTTTAAAAGGATATTTTTTGTTTTCCATTTACATGGAAACTCTTCAATATTTCATGCACGGCCAGTGAGTCTGAATATCTATTGCATGCTTGCTGAAAGTAAAAGTATATATAGGAGGCAATGTCTTAGAAATGGTGCGTGATCCGAATTCGCAATACAAGTGCATGCGCCGATGACAGAGCTGTTTTTAGTGGGAGATAACGGTCGGTGATCTGGAGCATAGATCTAGGAGGCTACGAAAATGTGAAAATGGCCTGGATATTCCCCAAGATGCCATGAACAAAGAAAGTGAGCCCGATGGACGGAGCTTCATCATTGGTTTCGAAGAATGGAAGTACCCCTTGGACAGTTCGCCCCTTCCAATCATTTTATCAATGGTCCCAAAATGCCGGGACCATGCATCTTGCAAGGGGACCAGTGACGTGTGCGATCGTACGGAACACCAGGGGAATTGGAATATAAAACAGAGGAAAATGGGGAGCTGCTTGTGTACATATAGGGGGAATGTGCTAGCTAGCTAACTAGCGCTGGGAAACTGATAAGAGTGAATAAGAACAGTAGCTAGGATGGGAAGATGTCCGAACTCTGATGAGAGTGGCCTCAAGAAGGGCCCATGGACACCCGAAGAAGACAAGAAACTAGTTCAATACGTTCAACAACATGGCCATGGAAGCTGGAGAGCCCTTCCCAAACTTGCAGGTTTTCTTTTCAAACCTCTCTCTCTCTCTCCTCTCTCTCTCTCTCATATTGTTAATGTTGTTCGTCCTTGTGTTTGATATTCCAGGACTGAATAGATGTGGGAAGAGTTGTAGGCTAAGATGGACGAATTACCTGAGGCCTGATATAAAGAGAGGAAAATTTTCCGAGGAAGAAGAAGAGACCATTCTCAATCTCCATTCTGTCCTTGGAAACAAGTAATTACTGCACCAACGTGCATATATATATATATATATATATATATATATATCATGTTCTCCATTTCCTTTTTTATTTTTTATTTTTATTTTGGGTGTTCTACTCACACTTGTCTTCATCTGCCTGTAAGGTGGTCTGCCATTGCAACACACCTCCCAGGACGAACAGATAACGAAATCAAGAACTTTTGGAACACTCATCTCAAAAAGAGGTTGATACAGATGGGCTATGATCCAATGACTCATCTCCCACGGGCAAACCTGTTTTACAGCTTGCCTCAACTGATTACCCTAGCTAACGCAAGAGATGTTATGGGTCAGCATCCATGGGAAGAACTCACAGTACGGTTGCAAGAAGCTTTCCAGTTAGCTAATCTTCAGTGCATGCAATGCCTCCTTCAATCTGCAGCGACTGCTACGAATGGTTTAAGTAGCAGCTCATGCATGGATACCATGAATCTCATGGGTACAATTACATCTCCCAAGGAGACCATATTGTCCAGCTCCAGCAGGTTAGAAAACGCTGATTCGTCGTCCTTTGGGATCACTCCGTCGCAGCTGTTGAATGAGCAAATACCCTTTAATTTCGAGACAGGCCTTGAATTGTCTAGTGATTTTCCACCAACGATGAACAGCGAAATGGATCAAGAACTAGCATACAGATGTTTTAGCCAAGAAGAAAACACACCCATATCACCATTTCCTTCAACTCTACCTAACATTTTGGCTGAGAATTCAATCGGTAATGGGGATGGGGATGCTTGTAGCACTCCCAACCATGGAGAAGGAGCTTCTGCCACTCCCATTTGGAACGAGCTCTTGCTTGAAGACCCTTTTATGCCGGAGATTGCTTTCAATTGTTAGACAAATGTAACTGAAATGCAATTGCAAAAGCAGCGCAAAGTGAATTCCAAAACTCTTTTAACGTGTAATAATCTTGCAATGATGGAGCAGTGTATCATGAGTCTTCTTCTGTTTATAATCCTTTGTCCACCATTCTTCGTTTCCCCTCGTTTTATTTTCTCTTGAGAAAATCATCTTTGCTCACCCGGCACTTTGGATTGAGAATCCTCTTTAGCCCAAATGGGGAGGCACAAGCATGCAATTTCCTCCCCAGTGAAAAGTCCAAATGGCTGCAAGTAGAGTAATATTTAATTCGCTTTGAAGGAGAATTTAAGACTCTTATTTTTAAAATAAATAATTAAAATTTTATCTTCAAATCATACGGGGGTGGCGGCGCAGTTGGCTAGGGCGTAGGTCTCCATCTTTTGTCGTGGTTGACTTGGACTTTAAACACTGGGCTCTTGCGAAGCTAGCCTGTTTAGTTATCGCTCGCCTGCCTGTGTGGGAAGCATAGCTTTTAAAAAAAGCCCAAGGGGAGGGAAAGCATTATAAATGAAATCTACATGGAGAGATGAATCTTACACACACACACATACCTATGCATATGTGTGTATGAATAGTCTTACATCAAATCTCAAACTTAAGCTTCATTGACCTAATGGTTCCCTTTTCCTCTCTCTTTTTTTTTTTTTCTCTTTTCACCCCTGTAATTGATGTGATATTCGGCCTCTTCCATGATTATATTTTGTTTTGCTATTATTTATATTTTCAATTAATAACTTTTATTTTTATTCAAAAACCTATTTATTTATTTTTTATTCCCTCTCTAATCATTATTCTTATTCTGTCATATCAGTTTCATTTTTTTCCTCGAATTTTTAAGATTCTACTTTTTCTTCTCTTTCTTTGATTTTCGGATAGGCCCTTTTTTTAAAAAAAAAAAAAAAGCTTGGCTTATTCACTGCATTAATTAAATGAATGGTGGGGTGCAACAGTTCCGAGTTCAACGGCATGGATTATTGGCCAGTAGCACCCACCAACAGCGTGGTCCATGCTCTAGGTTGGTGTGCGACAGCCTGTCCTTTGATGGCCGAAATCCACGAAAACCTCATGCATAGGATGCCAAATTCAGACCCTTCTTCCCAAAGCGGACATTTGTGAAGCTGGGGATGCACATGCAAAAAGGCCTCGTGTCTAGGAAGGGAAAAATGAAGAATATTACATTTCCTTTTTTCTACTTTTCCCACCTCTTTCAATTATTGTTACATATTATTAAATTGATAATCTTAAAATTTTTAATTATTATCTATATTTTCAATTATTAGATCTCATCATTTTTATTTTTAAAAGTATATCTATATTATATTTATTTTAATAATTATATTATATCTTATGTGCCTTTTTTTTTCTCTAGTATTTTTGGATTTTTTTCCGCAGCTTTTCCCAATTTGCAAACATGCGCAGGTCTATAAAAATGTGCTTGTTTCTTCAGCATTTATGGGTTTCAATAATTCTTATTTTTTATTATTATATTTTTAATCATTATTGTATACTTTTTCATCTAAAGGCCTGTTCACCTTTTATTGTTGACTTGATATTTTTTTAAAAATTTCTTTTGTATTTTTTCTCTTCTAGAATAAACACCATATTACTTGAGGTAAAAGAGATAGGGGGAGTAAGGGCTTATGTTCAACCTATGACCCAGTGAACCCAACCCAATGTAGATGTTAAAATAGATGAGGATTAAAGCTAATCCAATCGTCAACCCAAGTTTACATATACGTGTGTATATATATATATATACATATATATAAGTATATATGTATGTATGTATATATTAAAAAAAATAAAAACCCCTTAGCCCTACTTTGACAATAAATCATAATTCTTAAGTAATTAAAAATTTGACAAAGATATATTTAGAAAGGCTTTTATATTGATTATTATTGTTATTATTAAATTATAATTTAAAAAATTATTAAAAGAGAAACCCTGCACTTGCTTTGACCATAAGTGATAATTATTAAATAATTAAAATTTTAACCAAGAAATATTTATAAAGGCTTTATTATTATTATTATTATTAAATTATCATTTAAAAATTTTGTTAAAAGAGAAGATTTTCAACTTTTCATAAAGTTTTACAATCACTCTTTAAACATGTTTGTATTAATGAACGAAATTTAATAATTTAAATTTATATTATTTTTAGTTTGAAATATTACCCAGTAACTTGATACAAAATTTAAAAGTAAGGTTGAATTAGGATTGAAGATTTTAAAATTTGTTTGATTAGGGTTAAGATTAAAGTTATAAAAAATGGGTTAGGACCAACCTGTTCCAACCCCATCTAGTTACACCTCTAAAAAGAGATGCAACAAAATAAGAGTACTAATAATCCGAACCCTACATGGACACCTGAAACTCAAAAGGTTAATCATACGTTAATCATACTTTACACTGGGGCAACGGACGGTGTAATGGAGGTGTATGATAGAAAATATCTGGTAGAAAAGATAAAAAGTTATAATAGATATAAAAATAAAATAATATAAGAGTTAATAATTTTTTTTAAAAAGTAGAATAATAATTATTTTTTAAGAAAATAAAGGAGTGGTGATTGAAAAATAACGTTAATAATAAAAAATATACCTACAATATAATAAACACATTATTTGAATTGACTAAGTTAACACAGATGTAGTATACTAAAGGGCGCAGTAGGATATTTAAAAAAAGAAGAAGAAGAATCCTAGTACACCAATATCTTCGCTCCTGCGTACGGTTTCTTAAATTAAGAAACAAGATCATAACCTATAAAAGCGTTTCTATTTTTTATAAATTCCAAAATTGGACGTCTGTCCTTTGATCCGAGTCATTCATCAAGTGAAACTCTGGTCAATGCCACTAATCTCTTCTCAGGGACATCTGCTAATACGGACGGTCCAAATTCCATCATCTGATCACTCGCTTTGGGCCGTAGGGCCAAGCTTCCATTAGTCCCGCTGATTACCGGGAAAAAAAAAATCCCATTCAAACGATGGAGGTCTATTTGTTAGTCCGACAGAACACAACACCTGATACACGGGCGCTTAGAATTTAGATACATTAGATACATCAAATTACAAGAATCAGCCAGTATCGTGGATCTAACCGCAGCAAAATCACAATCAATCGGACATGAACGACTCTGACATGATCCATAGACATTGCATGTCAAATGGAGATGCAGGATATCTCCTCTGCTAGCCGTCCGATGAATGTCCACCGATCCGAACAAAGAGAAATTAAGTTGAAAGTTTTTATTATTCAACGCCCGTAATAAGGAGCTGGTCAGAGCCAACGTATCATCCAGCGGACGCTGCCAGTGTAACGAAGCTTTAACTTTAACCCGCTCTAGGTCTACGAACCCGTAGAAACCCTACTTCGTTTATCCCCAAATCACATCGCTGAGAGAATCTCATATTGCCCCAGAATTGAAATTAGAGGAATTGAAATCCGAAACCCGCCATGGAGGAGGAGGACTCCCAGGATCCCAACTTACATTCCGAATCCGTCATGGAAACCGTCATTCTGCATCCCGAAACCGCTCTGACTGCACAGAATGAAGACCCAATACCACCTTCCACCCCACAAAACCATCCGCAAGACCCACAAGTACCCCCTGAAAACCAACCGCAAACCCCCCCAGAAGACCACCGGCCTGCTCCTGAAAACCCTGATGGAAACCCTAATCCGCAGCCGGAAAACCACGTCGTTCCCCAGGAATCCCCGCCTCCTGCTAAGAAGCGCCGGCGCCGCAGGAAGCAGTTCCCGGAGATGATCCCGTCGGCGACGGCCGGCCTTCGCGTGCTTCGCCCCCACAAGTCCGGCGTCTACAGCGAGAAGCTGATGGACGAGATTATCCAGCTGCAGATCAACGACGGCCCGTCGCCGCCAAGGCATCGCCGCCGCAAGATTTCCGACCTGGCCAAGGAGCTCGACGTCGAGGCGATGATTGCCATCTCTGTTGGGTTTCCTGTCGATTCGCTTGCGGAAGAGGAGATTGAGTCGAACGTGGTCCCGACAGTCGGCGGCATCGACCAGGCCAACTACATCGTCGTCCGCAACCACATCCTCGCCCGCTGGCGCTCCAATGTCTCTGTCTGGTTGACAAGGGAGCATGCTTTGGAGTCAATCCGGTCTGAGCACCGCAATCTCGTCAGCGCCGCCTATAGCTTCCTCCTCGAACACGGCTACATCAACTTCGGTCTTGCCCCTGCCATTAAAGAAGCCATCCTGAAGCCGCCATCAGACAGTACGGAGCGTGCAAATGTAATAGTCGTTGGAGCAGGCCTTGCAGGATTGGCAGCTGCGCGGCACTTGCTCTCGTTGGGCTTCAAGGTGGCAATTGTCGAGGGCAGGAATAGGCCTGGGGGCCGGGTGTTAACTAGGAAGATGCAGGGTGATGGTGTGGTTGCCGCTGCTGATCTTGGTGCGAGTGTTCTCACTGGAATAAATGGAAATCCGCTTGGCGTCCTGGCGAGGCAGCTTGGGTATCCGCTCCACAAGGTACGTGACAAATGCCCACTGTATCTTCCCAGTGGAAAAGCTGTTGATCCTGATATTGATACGAGGGTTGAGTTTACATTCAATAGGCTTCTAGATAAGGTTTGTAAGCTCCGCCAGGCAATGCTGGATGAAGTTAAGTGTGTTGATGTCTCACTGGGATCTGCGCTTGAGACTTTCCGGCATGTGTACAGGGTTGCCGAGTCAGCTGAGGAGCGGATGCTTTTGAATTGGCATCTTGCGAACTTGGAATATGCAAATGCTGCATTGCTGTCTGATTTGTCGATGGCTTACTGGGACCAGGATGATCCGTATGAGATGGGTGGTGACCACTGTTTCATCCCAGGCGGAAATGGGAGGTTTGTCCGTGCACTTGCAGAGAACCTTCCAATCTTTTACGGTCACATGGTGGAGAGTATAAGATATGGAATTGATGGGGTTATGGTCTGTGCGGGTGGACAGGTTTTTCGTGGCGACATGGTTCTGTGCACAGTCCCTTTAGGGGTTCTGAAGAAGCGGACAATTGAGTTTATCCCAGAGTTGCCACAGCCAAAGCAAGATGCAATCAATAGACTGGGGTTTGGGTTGCTTAACAAGGTTGCTATGCTCTTTCCACGTGATTTCTGGGGTGGATGGATTGATACATTTGGACATTTGACAGAAGATTCAAGTAAACGTGGGGAATTCTTTCTGTTTTACAGTTACACATCAGTTTCTGGAGGCCCACTTCTTGTAGCTCTGGTGGCAGGGGAGTCTGCTTTGAAATTTGAGGCAATGTCTCCTGTTGAATCTGTACAGCGTGTTTTGAAGGTTTTGCGGAGAATTTTTGCTCCAAGAGGAATTGAAGTTCCTGATCCAATTCATGTTGTTTGTACTCGCTGGGGACAAGATCGGTTCACATATGGGTCCTACTCATATGTTGCAGTAGGAGCTTCAGGCGACGATTATGACATTCTGGCTGAACCTATGGGAGATGGGAGGGTTTTCTTTGCTGGGGAGGCAACTAATCGACGGTACCCAGCAACGATGCATGGAGCTTTCCTCAGTGGATTGAGGGAGGCTGCAAACATATCTAGAGCAGCTAACAAGAGGCCCTTGAGTTTAGTGGACAAGGCAAGGATATGGGAGGAAAATATGGACTGGGACAATTTGTTTAGCAGCCCTGATTTGGCATTTGGTAGTTTCTCAGTTCTGTTTGATCCCATCACGGATGATCATACATCACTATCACTACTGCGGGTTGGATTTGGTGGGAAGTTGTTGTCAAATGGCCCTCTCTATCTATACTGTTTGATTTTGAGGAAGAATGCAATTGAACTTAGCAAGATTGATGGAGATGAAAACAGACTGTGGTTTCTGTATCGAACTTATGATGCAAAGTTGGTAGGGAGGAAAGGGTTGGGTGGTGAAGGAGAATCTCTCCTAGCCCGTTTGAATGTGGCTAAACTGAACTTGAATCATCGAAGTACAGATGAATCTCAACAACAATAACAAATTTTCTCTGGTTCCTGTCAGTATAAGCATTCTTTGTGTGATTGGATTAACATTAAATGGACATGAGCTGGTTACGATTTCTGAACACACTGGCTCAAGTCCATTTCTTTCAATCTTTTTTTTCAATGAGAAAGAGTGAGGAGGATCAACAATTTTGTATTGGTTTTCATGGATCATTGGAAATTGATTTGAAAGCAAGCACAGCTACAGTCACCCAGGTTTGCTGGCCAAGGATTACTTCTCAAATGCTAACTCTTTAGCTAGAAGAAGAGTAGCTTTCAGGCGTTGATCTGTCTGAATTGGCAGGCAGATACAGTTGCTAGCTATTTCTTAGTTTCTGATTTTATGACCTGATTCTCTTGAAACACATTGCTAGCATAGTCATTGCTCTTGTGCAGAACTAAACAAGAAAATTTGTGAATGTAGAGGTCTATATTGCTGTCTATAATGCTTGAGTGGTCTTAACCACAGATTCCATCATATGATAGTTTCATCTAGTCATATTCAAATCTCTTTGCTGATTATTTGAACTATTCTATGCTGTAATTTGTCAAAAGTGCAAGTGTAACTTTTATATATGATCGCTATTTTCATTTCACTCTAGTAATTTGTTGAGAGAGATGGACTGGTCCTGTATCAGTGTCTTTGTATCAAGGATTCATGGATTAAAACATAAAATTTTACTTCAATCCTATTCAACAATGCAACAGCCCCTAACCATATTTCTGTACATTGATAACTGAATCCTTTTGAGGCATTGTGCGATCTGATTCTTTCACCGTCTTCTCATCAACAGCTTGAGCAGGAATTAAGAAAGTGATGCAGATCTTGAGATGTTATGAAATCAAGAATGATTTACCCAAGGATCATGACTAGATGGAGCCATCTTACTTTGAAATCCAGCTAGAATTTTATGGTGATTAATTGGTTGCTTTTTGAGCTCAGTGGCTGACTACCTTATACAGATTTTAAACCATCTCCACAAACATTACAATATGCGTGGACAATCATACATTTCAAAGACTCCCCAGCTGTGAACTCCGTGTTTAGCTTCATCTTCAGCTCTGCTGACTTCTCAATCCTTTTCAATGCACATTTTTGAAATATAGCATAAACTCGTAACATATATAGTCCATGCGCTTATGCTATTGTGGGCTTGAGCTTGGTCAGGTACTTGACAGACTTTCTGAATTCCATGCAACACTATGTGAAATCAGATCCGGTTGGGTTTGGTCTGGCCAAACCTTAATTGGGCTGGTGGCGGAATAAACTTTGAAAACTCTTCTTGGCAGCCTTTGGTGGGAATCCGTGGTTGTATGTATGGCCTCCTTCTACCTCCATTCTTTTACACTAACTACTATTGCAGCTGAAGAGAGTATTAAAGCTGGGCATTTTCAAGGGATTCTCATATCAAAGATCCGAACTGTTACGTGTGCGTCAACTTTTGGTCAAGCTCTCCAATTTGATACATCACTTCCCTTTAGTTCTAATTTAATCGGTTCGTTTCTTGTCTCTCTGCATCACATCTTCTATGATTAATCCCCAGAAAAACAAGAAAGAATAAGGCTTTGTTTATATAAATAAAGTCTTGTTCGATAGTATTACTATTGGGTGTCCTTAGATGCATTGTTATTTAATGATATGTGTAGTGTGATGAATAAAATAATGATTGTTCTAAAAAGTGGAGTTATGATTGATTTGAATAAGCATTTTAAGAAAATAGGATTTTAAAAATAGAAATAATGAATGTAAGGCGTACTAGATAGCTTGTTTGGTTTAAGGCAATACCTTATTTGGATTAAGATAATAGAGAGTAAATATTAAATGCATTGTTTGGATTAAGGTAATATAGTGTAACTACGCACCCCACGGCACCAATTAAAAGGCACACCAAAGATTGAGAGAAAAAGGGCATTAGAGATGGTATCCTGTGGGGAAGGCGGAAGCGGGGATTAGAAGCGAAGCCTTAACATCTTGTTGGAAGCGAAATTCATCCTCCTGTGGGGAATTAGATATTGTATGCTGTGGCATATACATTTCAAAATGGAAGGCCAGAGATTTATTGCTTGATCTTTTTCTTGCAGCCGTGATGGCTTTCTAAAATGCTATTTTCGATGCTAAAGCAATTGAAATACATATATGTATATAATATATATATATATATATTTAATATCTTACCTAAATAAATGTTCCCAAATATGACTAAAACATTGCGATATATGAAAATGGCAATATTCCAGTGGCAGAACCAGTTCCATGTCAGCGTCTGTATTAAATGTTAAGTATGCACAAACTAGTCTGCCCTTCGAACCCTTAGATTATTCCCAACATCCAGCAACATGATGTCTTATGTGCATACAAAACCTCTTTTGTGAGCAATTTCCAATCTTTAGATCAGAAATCAGATATGTGTTTGGGTCATGAACCCGGCATATAAGATGTTGGACTAGGCCTGCTTTTATTGAGATCTGGGTCCAGGCCTAATGCTCAAAAGCTCACTTTGGGCCAGTGCTGTGACTGCCCTACCCAGCCTTTTCTTCAATCTGATGTGTAAGGATCGCTGTAATTGAAACTAGAGCTAGACAGGCCACCGACGTCATGTTGCTATTCTATTTTCAGGCCTGTGTCCTGTCGCCAACTTCCAAATTGCTGTGGCTAGTTCACAGCGGAAAATATACAAAACAAAAAATCAAAGACATGGAAGATTAATTTGCATGCTTCACGACTTCATCTGCCTCAGTGGCACGGTGATGTGTTGAACATGAAACATAAGCTTTGGACGGTCTAGATCGACTGTCAAGGTTGTCACATGCATCATGGCAGAGGAGTCACCCTCGCTAAGAAAGTGGTGGTGATCACACTTTTTGGGCTGATGCAGCTATGGCCATTGGCGATGCAGACAGCTGCTGTTTCGTGCTGGAAATCTCATCATCCGAAAGCATCAACGGCAGTGATGAGGAAAATCGATTGATAGGCCCCACTAAAGGGAGCCATTTATGCATTTGATTTTTTATTTTTTATTTTTTTACTTATCTTTCTTTTCTTTTTTCTTTTTTTCTTTTTTTAAATGCTGTGGACACAAAACGCTAGGAAACAAGACGAAAATGAAAGGTTTTTCCTTCACTTGTGCTGTTGATATTATGTCCCACTTCTACTGCAACACGAAACAAACATCACGGAAATCC
>JAYJMB010070686.1:65032-77229 GCA_036873735.1 Pouteria campechiana | reverse complement strand
ACTAGCTTAAAGCCCGTTGTGAAATTTCTGTTTCTCTCTCCACGGACGGGCGTAGATTTACCATCCTTTTATAGAAAATGAAGACCAACTCCTCCGCATTTTGGATCTTTATCGGTTTTTGACCATCCAAAAACAAAAGTAAACCATCATTTGATTGCCAGCTCTAATTACCGTCCAATGGCCTTCCTACGCTCCGCCAGAATACTCATTGGCTTATACACATGCACCATATACGACAGAACAGCACATCTGTTTACGATCAAAGCCGTCCATCGTAAAGGCCCCACCATCTACATTCCATGCATCTTTAGTGGAAAATGGACCATCCACACACAGATTGAATAAGTAGGTTGTACCCATGATTAGCACACATCTTTGTGATTGGGAATTTAATGCTCTGTGCGGACCAGTTGATGGACGGCTTGGATATTTACGTGTCTGCCGCGCAGGCATTTACTGTATGCTGAGCTGGAGGTGCTTGTACCCGCACTACCGCTGAGTGCTGACAACGCACGCAGGGAAAATCCACTTTTATTAGGTAAATCCTCCACAGTAAGCTAATGATCAAGCGCGTGTGGGACCCACCTTGATTTGTATGGCATCCAACCGCCAGGAGGCCCACCGACTGGGATGCCTGCCATTTGCTTTCCATGGTGCAATGTGGGAGCCCCACCTAATCATAAGCCATCTCACTGCCCTTTGGGCCATCTCATGTGGGACCCACTTAATTGTACATGGTCAATCTGGCACACACACAAACAAAAAAAAAAAAACAAAAAAAAAAATCATGCAAGTGATTAATGCGTGAAACTCGATCCATTTAGGATGTTTAGTACTATTTTTTAATCTATGGTTCAGAAATTTATTGCAATTTAATAATTAGATGAATCAATCGTGCATGAAAATTTTTATGGTAACATTAGCAAAAGAGATGATTTCCCAAAATTTTATACCGTGAGAAGATTTTACATGCATGTGAATAACTGGCTAATGGTGGCGTGCACCACCTGAGCAATTGGGCCTTGATTAAGGGTCCCCGAGCGGGGGCAGTTAGTCTTACATTAATACGAGCTATACAAATTACCTACACGAACCAGTCGCTTAAAAAACAGTGCCTGAGTCTATAACAAGCCGCGCTCAGACAGATATTTTGGAATTGCCAACCTAGTTGTTAGCAAATTTCATTTGATGAGCAGCCGTGCAATCTTTGTTTCAGGTATAAATTTCATGTCATTATCTTTCTTAATTTTTTATTATTATAGTATAAAATTTAATTAAATGTAATAAATTGATGCAATCAGTAAAGCTTTCAGCAAGGAGAGAGTAGAAATAAGGAGAAGAGAAGTCAGTGCTTGATTGGTGGCAGGGTATTGTGATTCGGAACAAAGCTCATGAAATCTGGAGCTTAATCAGCTGAAATTCAGGTATTGTTTTTGCTTTCTTTCTTCTCTTTCTCCACCTCAGAGAGATAAAAATGGTTTCTTTTTGGAAGTATGTGAAAGCAAAAGCAGCTGCTTTCTGCAGTCTCTAATGGGTCAGGTTGACTGGTTCTGCTGCAGCCTTCAATCTACTTGTTGAAGAATTTTTCAGCTTCTTTTGATTTCTACCTTGATTGCTCTCTTCCGTGAAGTGGGTTTCACTTATTTTTTTAAGTCACACTTCGCATCGGCTGAAAAGTTCCTCCTTTTTGGACTTTCGTTTCCGTGGGGGTGTGGGTGGGGGAACTTCATTAAGGCCATTGAATGGCCTAACCATTTTGGTGATTGAGTGTCTTCCTCCTGTTTTCTGCCAGGAAATATAAAACCACCAAGAAAAAATTCTCTCACCATTTAAAGAGGTGTGTTCCTGGTGTACTTTCCATGCGTGCGCATTTGCAGTTGTTCGTGGATTGACTCGAAGAAATTCATGGCATAACCCATCTCCAAGTACCGATTTTTTCTTTCCATTGGTTGCTTAGAAGGAATAAGCTACGTGGATCTCTTTAATTTCTCGCTTTCATGTCTTCCTGAAATTCCCGTCCGTTGCTGCTCAGGAGGTGGAGATGAGCTTACCGAATTCTTTTGTCGGATTATTTTATTTTATTTTAATTTTCCTGTCTGAACTTCTCTAAATCTGCCAATTGCAGCTCAGAGAATGCCACAGCCGCTTCACCGTGGTGTATCCGGCGGAAGGAACGCCGAGAGTAGCCGATATTCCTTGGATTCCAAGTTGAAGGACAGAGTAGACAGAGAAGATGCGGACAGAAGTCGTTCGCCTCGCAGGCATTCTTTCTTGTCGTTACGCTTATTTCCTAATTCCGTATCTCTGGATAATCATTCTTCTAAACCCAGTTCAGTCGTGAATGGCTTTGGATCTGATTCGGCTTCTGGAGCTTCAAAAGCTCGGCATAACAATACTCTTTTGTTTATAAAGTTCAGTCTAGTACTCCTGGTGGTGTTTGCCCTCATTGGGTCTGTTTGGTGGATGGTCTTGATCTCAACTTCGTCGAGAGGTAACGTTTACAGGAGTTATAGGCGACTCCAAGAACAGCTAATCACTGACCTTGCAGATGTTGGGGTACTCGCTCTCGGCCTCGCAAAGATGAAGGAGGTGGAATCCTGCCCACAGGAGTATGAGAACTATGTTCCCTGCTTCAACGTCCCTGAAAATCTGTCTTTGGGTGATTCAGAAGGAAGTGTATATGAACGTGATTGTGGTCGAGGTTCTGTTCAAGCTTGTTCGGTACCTCCACCTAAGAATTACAGAATTCCCCACCGGTGGCCAACTGGAAGGGATGTTATTTGGATAGCTAATGTGAGGATTACTGCACAGGAAGTCCTTTCCTCTGGAACAGTGACCAAGAGGTTGGTGGTGTTCTCCTCCTTCCGTCCCATCTTTGAGCTTTTATTTCGAATTGAGCCTGTTTGATGGTGGTGTTCTTTATGGTTTACAGAATGATGATGTTAGATGAAGATCAGATATCCTTTCATGCTGACTCTATTATGTTCAATGGAGTTGAAGACTATTCCCATCAGATAGCAGAAATGATTGGGTTGCAAAATGCATCCAATTTCAATCAGGCTGGTGTGAGTGGTACTCGCCTTTTATGAATTTACTATTTTTCACCCCTGACTGGGGACTTGTTTAACTATCAGATTAATAACCACAGCATTTAAACTGAAAGTTAGTTGCAAATTTAATAAATCTCCACTAGCATTCGTAGTATCAATGATAGTTTGATTTTTTTTTTCTTTGGGTTATTATTAGTCTATTGTGGCCAGCATTCACCACTATTCAGACAAAGCTTGAGCTCTCGACAATTGCTCGTTGGATCTCTTTATATCTATGTTTATTAGTCAAATGGTTGGGTTCCTTTCTCTATATTCTCGCATGCTTTTGTTGAGTAGTTGGTGTGAGAGTAAAGGTTCTACCGTCTCTTTAAAAGCATCTTAAGATTAAGAATTTCTTTTTCTTCTTCTTTGGAGAAATAAAAACCTTCTTTCCTTGGGAGGTGGTATGCAGGTTAGAGGAGCTTTATTGAATATATAGTGGCACAATATACCCCACCACCGTCGTCACACTGTATGTTTATTTAATATCATTAATGCCAAGCTACATTCCTTTTTGATATTTACTGCCATGGTGCTGTGTGTTTTTTGTATCTTTTGAGCAATATCGAGCTTTAGATCTTTTGATTGTAATGATGCAATTCCTAAACTCTAGATGTGGCTACACGGATGGTGCTACTAGAAATCATTTGTGGTCTGTCATGAAATGCTACAGTGCTTTTAGGTTATGCTACTACTAAAAGGATCAGTGACCTTGATTGAAATGGGGCTCTCCCATGCCATCCTGCATTGCATGTTAAGGTTAATTATGGAATTTGGACTAGTGTTGGGCTTAGGCCAGTATAACATCTGCCTTACCGATTAGACCTTTTCTGCCTCATTGTTGTGTAATCTGTTAAGTAAAGCATGCTTGCAATGGGGGTCACATCATGGAAATTGCATTACCCTTTAGGTGAATTGCTGCACATGGCTTGGCACTCATTTGAACTGCATAGCATATGACTGGTGCACTTTAGTTTGGAGGCCTTGGTGGGAGATGAAATTCTTGGCTTGAATGGTAGTATTATTTATATTGGAACTGATTCCTATGCCCTCTTGTTATGGTGCGTGCATATGTTTTTCCAATGGATGCAAACTGGCCTTGTCCTATTAAAAATCCAGGGTATTTTTGATCAACGAATATCTGAGTTGTATCTTCATAATTCCATGCTTTATGATATTCCAATTTCATTTCTGTCCTTATTTTCTCTTCTTGACTTTGCAGATTAGAACTGTTTTAGATATAGGGTGCGGTTATGGTAGCTTTGGAGCTCACCTCTTTTCAAAACAGCTATTGACCATGTGTATTGCAAATTATGAAGCGTCTGGCAGCCAAGTTCAACTAACTCTTGAAAGAGGCCTTCCTGCAATGATTGGTTCTTTCACATCCAAAAAATTGCCATATCCGTCTCTTTCGTTTGACATGGTGCACTGTGCATGGTGTGGAGTTGACTGGGAGCAAAAAGGTAGATATATATTTTTTACATTCTCATTTTTGGAGAAATATTCAAATGCACGCACAATGGCAATGGGATATTTGAAAATTTTGAGTTCAGTGTTTCAGGGAGATATATTGAATATTTTGTTCAGTTGCTTGATGATCCTTTCATTATTTGAGGATAGAATCATTGAAAAAAGATTTACTGGTTGTGCCAGAGATAATAACCCACTTTGATATGCAATGTGATTTAAATGAGCAGATTCTTGCATGTCAATTCTGTGAAGGAAAAAGCCTTTTGAGATATGTTTGTTGATGCTATATTTCTTGGTTCAAGAACGTTTTCTTCCAATAGATTGTTCATGACACACAATTTATGGTCATGTTGCCTGTTCCTGCTAAATTAGGATCTTAGGTTCTTTAATGAAGATTACAGAATCTGAAATGTGGGATTCACTTCTTTTTTTTTTTTTTTTTTTTTTTTTTACGACATTGATGCAGATGGCATTTTCTTGGTTGAAGTTGATCGAGTTTTGAGGCCGGGTGGTTTCTTTGTTTGGAGTTCACCACTAATAAACACTCAGAGGTCATCGCGCTTTAAGGAGAATCAAAAGAAATGGATTTTTGTTCGTTCCTTTGCAGAAAATCTCTGCTGGGAGATGTTGTCACAGCAAGATGAAACTGTTGTCTGGAAAAAGACCATTAAAAGAGACGGCTACAATTCTCGGTGAGGCAATCATCATAAGTGTGCCATTCAGTTACAATGTGCAACTGTTCTGTTCTGCTCTTCTGTGATTAGAAAAAAGTGAAGTTCTTGCAATAATCTTTAGCCTAAGATAATGGCAATCTTCTTTGACCATACAATTCTCAATACTTCTGTAGGACATCTGGAGCTGGGCCTTCTATTTGCAGCAAGGGCCATGACATTGAATCTCCATACTACCGACCTCTGGAAGCTTGCATAGCGGGCACACGAAGCCGTCGATGGATTCATATTGAAGCAAGAACAACTTGGCCTTCTCAGATTAATTTGAATTCATCTGAACTGGATATATATGGTAAATATTTGTTCTTCAAAACTGACAGTTCTGAGTCACCCGCTTGTGTAATTATGAGCTAAAACTATTGCCTAGCAGTGAACATTTCCATTTCTTTCTAGTTTATGAATTTGTTTTCTCCTCTTCAGGCGTGCATTCAGAAGATTTTGCAGATGATTCCACTAAGTGGAAGTCCATTGTTCGTAATTATTGGTCTCTTCTCTCACCTCTAATATTCTCAGATCACCCCAAGAGGCCTGGTGATGAAGATCCTTCCCCACCTTTCAACATGATAAGAAATGTATTAGATATGAATGCGCAATATGGAGGTTTTAATGCCGCCCTATTGAATGCTGATAAAACAGTTTGGGTCATGAATGTGGTACCCACAAGTGGTCCCAACTACCTCCCGCTTATCCTTGATAGGGGATTTGTTGGAGTTCTCCATGACTGGTATGGAACACCTTCCCCTTATGTGTATATATTTTGGTTGGTTTTGATGCTATAACCTTGGCAAATTTGCTTCTTTAACTACCTTTGATTCTTAAACATTGCCCAAAATTTTGTTCCCTGTTCCCTGTTCTTAAACCACCCTTCTAAACTCCTAAGAACCAACTTTTCTTCTGGCATTGATTACATCCTTTCAGGTGTGAAGCATTTCCAACATATCCTAGAACATATGATATGGTGCATGCTCAGGGATTATTGTCGCTCGAAAATGGTCAGCAGCGTAGATGCAACATGCTCAATTTATTCTTGGAGGTGGACCGCATTCTTCGGCCAGAGGTGTCCTAAATTCCTGCTTCTATGATTCATTCTAGCATCATCCCATAGTTCTCTCATGCCACTTAGTGCTAATTCAAATGTCCTTTCTGGATGGAATTGCTCAATTATCTGAGATCAATCATGGGCAAAAAATGGAATTGTAGCCATATTCCTTAGCATTCTTAATAAGGCTACAGTAACTCAGTGTTTAAGCCGAACTTAATGAGACATTTGCAATTTTGACCTTGTATGCAATGTGAATGGTGATGTAATTGCAATTTCACCGTTTCATTGGTTGCAGGGAATGTTGTGAAACTTTAACCATGGCTCATTATTTATCAGTTTAGATTTGGTGCATAAGATAGAATGAATCACTGTCTACCATGCAATCAGATTTTCACAATAGTTTTTAATAGAAAAAGGGCAAAGGAAGAAGATCAAGGAAGAAAAGCCTGATTTGATCAAGTCACTCTGAAATTGTTGGATGAGTCGGTTTCTTTCATTTTTTAAATGATTGTTGGTTACTGAGATTTCTGAACTGACATCATTATTTGGATTTGTCATACCTATTCACATTGACCCGAAGTGCTAACACAGCACAGAAATGAAATCAAAATCTGCTATTCAAATGCCATTCTGCAGTTTATTATTGATTCGTGTTCAAAGTCCTGAATAATGGGCCATGTGCAGGGTTGGGTCATACTTCATGATTCGGCTCCTCAAATTGAGATAGCCAGAGCTCTCGTGTCTCAGCTGAGATGGGAAGTGCGCATGGTGGAGATGGAGAGCAACAGCGATGAAAGACTCCTAATCTGCCAGAAGCCCTTCATCAAGAGACAACAGCAATAAAATACATTTTTTTATTGAGAATCCCAACAAGGTTTATGGTATTCAATTTATTTTCTGGATTGTATTTAATTTCCATAAAGATCCCCCCAAGGGAGGAATTAGAATTTACAAAAAGAAAGCAAAGCAAAACACAGAAAAAGAGAGACGATTAAGGTGGACACAACCACAAATTCCTATGGAACCGCAAGGCGTCCATAGGGCCATTGTAATTATACAAATGCAGTAGTTAGATTATAGAGTAGTGCATAGTTTTCCATGCCATGTCAGCATAAGAATACAGTGGTGCAAACAGATGGAAGTTGTTGGCTTGTGAAGATGACTATTGCATGAAATGAATTATGTTTCTGATATATCAAAAGGCCATTTACTTATTTTCCTTTTTGGTTATGCCTTGAATAATCAAAAGATTATGTTCAATATTGTAATCTGCATATGATTTCAATCAGCAAGTGCACTTTCAGATCAATGGAATTAATTACTAAGCCATGTTCTCTATCTATGAAATGTACTTGTTTGATTTTTAGAAGCAATCACTTTCCATAGGAAAGTGGGCCCTTATTTACAAAAGAAATGGGGATAGTGGTCAACATCATATCTCAATAGCATCCAGCTGTTTGATGTGATTTTCAGAACAGAATCGTGATGTTCTACTACGAATCTTGACAAGCTTTCCCGGGTCACTCCAAAGAGCAAAGGGTGTGGTCCAAGCCAGGGGTAAAAGCAATACTGGTAAAGCTAGTATGTGTGGGTGAGGATTTTGTTGGGATCTCAGCTCTATCCCAGCTGACTTCGATGGGAGTTCGCCTGTGACGTAGCCCACCATGACCCAAGTCGCAGAAAATGATGACGCTGATTCCTGATGGATGGCTCACTCCTTGGCCCCTGCATGTATGCTGCACCAATAGCTGCGGTCATTTTAGAACAACCTTAATAATACATGCAATTCATGGGTGCTACAGATGAACATCCGGACAAACCAGATATCCAAGTTTTTTATTAGGAGTGCAAATCGGGTTATTTGATACCAGGTCGAGGTCAACTCAACTCTAACCTTATTTTCGGTTGGGTTGGCCCTATCTCAACCCTAACCCAACCTTTTAACATTTAAAAAATATATAATACAAATTTATAACGTTCACTCAAACACCTGTTTATTCTTAAAATTAATGTTTAAATACTTATATATGAACTGAACAAGAAACGAATAAGCAGAAGTTCTAAAATATTGAAATCCATTCTACATTTTCCAAACCTAAGCCCACACTCACAACATTATCACCTTCCATTTTAATAAACAACAGACCTTCAAGATTTCTTCACACTTTACAAAACTCCTCTAATAAAATTTTTATTTGTGGAGGAAGATCAGCTCCCCAATGGCAGCTACAGAACAAGATAGGGTATTTTAAGGAGGATGAGAGATATATCCTTTTTTAATATTTATTAATATTGCGGGTTGGGTTGGTTTTTTTCCCTATTTGATCAAACCTGACCTGCTCAGCCAAATTAGTTGTAAGTCAGGACATTCTTGGGTTCAGGTCAATCCACTTCAGTTGGCACCCCTAAATTTGACCTTGCGTTCAGTCTGAGCCAAGCTAAAAAGGAGCATGACGAGACTGGGCTGTAAAATGCCCTCCGAAGTAAATATATGGGCTTACCTTCTGTGGGATCCCATATCTTGTTTAGTATTGGCAGCCTCCTATACCCATCAAATACAAATGTCGCATTTGTAACATGAGATAGACCATTAAGTTTAGACGCGTAAATCGCATGGTTTGGACGGCTTTATCAATTCACGTGCGTCTGAACTCTCCAATAATCATGGATATGTCCACGAAGCATCACACAATGTCAGAGTACCAAATTACCCAAATTTACAAAATCCCCTCTCAGGGGAAACGAAATTTCCAAAACACCCATGGCCTGGCGCTTCCTGCTGTCATC
This sequence comes from Pouteria campechiana, assembly GCA_036873735.1. Lineage (NCBI taxonomy): Eukaryota > Viridiplantae > Streptophyta > Magnoliopsida > Ericales > Sapotaceae > Pouteria > Pouteria campechiana. Next base: position 68,110 of record JAYJMB010070686.1, on the reverse strand, counting down.
CAGGAATTCCCAAACCCTGCCAAAACCCTACCTTTCCCTCTTCTTCTTCTTCTCCTCATCATCCAACCGCCAAAATCCCAATCCTAACGCCAACCTCAAACCCATTTCCTCGCCATTTCCATTCTGTTCTCCTATCAATAAGAAGCGAGCACCCCCGAAGAAGCCCCGCAAGCGTCGCGAATCCCCGCGCACCAAGCTCGTCCAGCACGAATCCCAGCGCATCCAGTCCTTCGAGCGGATCGTGCAGCGCGATGCCCTGCTCCGCTTCATCATCAGGACGAAATCCTTCCTCTCCAACCAGCCGGAGCGCGTCCTTCTTCTCGACGAAGCCGGCAAGCTCCACCGCGAGCTCGGCTTCCCCCGTGGCCGCAAGGTTTCTCGCTTCGTCCAGCGTCATTCGTCTCTCCTCCAGCTCTACCGCCACACCGACGGCAAGGTCTGGCTCGGATTCACCGACCTCATGGAAGAGCTTCTCGAAGAAGAGAGCTCGATCATGGACGCTCTCGAGCAATCTCGTGTCACCACAGTCAGGAAGCTCCTGATGATGTCCGCCAAGCATCAGATTCCCCTCTCGAAAATCCACCACTGCCGCCACATCTTCGGCATCCCCGACGACTTCCGCGACCGCATTCCCAAGTACCCAGATTACTTCAAGGTGAAGATCGACGGCAACGGGATCCGCATGCTCGCGTTAGTCGATTGGGACCCTGCTCTGGCTGTGTCGACGCTGGAGCGGGATTTCGTCCTGGATGAGGAGAGGGTGAAGAGGACATTCAAATTCCAGGTTCCCCATCGGAGGTCGATGGATTTGGATGATGGGGATTGGAGGCGGCTGGATGAGGCGTCGACGCTGCCGCTTGTGTCCCCGTACTCAGATGGGTCGGAATTGAAGCTGTGGTCGGTGGAGGCGGAGAAGTATCGTGTTGGGGTCATCCATGAGTTCTTGAGCTTGACATTGGAGAAACGGGCTTCAATTCATCATATAGTGGAGTTTAAGGAGGAATTCAGTCTCACCAAGCATACGTATGAGATGCTTAAGAAGCAGCAGCGGGCATTCTATTTGGCGGGCACGGAGATGAACTGGACAGTGTTCTTGAAGGATGCGTATGGGGAAGATGGGGTCTTGATGGAGGAGGACCCCCAGGTGGTCTTCAATGAGAAGTTGTATCGATTGGCTGGTGTGAAGGGAACGGAATCAGAAATTGAAATGGAAGACGCTGATTAGTGAGTTGGGAAGTGGGTTTTGGAAGGGAAGAAGAATAGAATACATTGGAGCCTAATGATGTGAATTGCCAATCAGGTACTTATTTCTGTTATTGATTTTCAATGTATTTTTTTGATGAGCTAGCCATTGCTTTCCGTTTTACGATAGGAATAGGATCATGCTTGTAATCTAGATGCACCATTGGATTGAAATTTCAATAATGGCATAAGTAGTTGTAAAATTTGTAGATACCTTATCCTTGGGGTGCAACTCGGGCTTATGTAACTCAGGTTCCTCTCAACCCTAATCCTATTTTTGAAAATCAGGCTCGGGTTGAGTTTTAGGTTGGAATTCGGATTGATGAAAATCTAGTGACAGTCTAATTGATTAAAATACCATTATTTAAATTGCTCATTCATGTTTCAAACTAAATGAAAAATAACATACAATTCAATCTATAAAATTGCCCATTCACATTTCAAAGTCTAAACTAAATTGAAAACTACTCATTCATATTTTAAACTAATGGAAAGCAACACACCATTCAATATTAATGTGTGTGTATATATATATTTATTTATCAGATATTTATGTTGAAATCAGGTTCGGATTGGGAAAAGCTGAGTTTGAGCACTGATCAAATCCGGGTTCGGCAGGCTGGGTTTGGGTTGAACCCAGCCCAAGATGCACACCTGCCTTATCCTATATCAGCATTGACACAACACCAAACTCTCCATATGAAGAAATCCATAGCATCCTTGCTTATCATTTTGCACAGCATTGGACCCATGATTCAGTGATGTACATGACTGGATTGATGTTCCTTCATGATGGATTATGGCCTAAAAATCCCTAGGATTGGACCACATAAGTCTTCTGTCACATCCTAAGCATGATATTAATCATGGAGTCCCTCAGCTGACAAGAGCATAAGGTTGGCTAGGATATCTTGGGAGGTTCACTGAGAGCAGGGCCCATGTTCCACAGACTCGACACACTCCATTGGTTTGATGAGTGCTCCCTGAGGATCGTAACCAAAAAGCAGAAGCTGGGATGTTGGATGGGCTTCATTTCCTGCCAGAAAGCCCAGATGGATGCCTTTCTTCAGTCTTTCTATTGCCATTGTGTTAAGCTATGACTTGGATTTCTCCTGATTCAAGCTATCTTATCTATCATGATATGGTTATACAAGTTACATCCCACTTAGTCTACACTTCTCTCTTTAACTATTATAAATAGAGAGTCTCCAATTTATTTGGTGCGAATGATGGTTTATACTTATTTCTTATTGTCTAGTGAGAATTTTGATTTTAGAGAGAGTTTAATATTGGGGGGTATATTGGGTTTTAGGGATTTGTGAGGGTTCTCCCTTCTTTGTAATCACATTTTATGGTAAATTATTCTCATCCTTTTGCCTGCCTGTACGTGCTTGCCTTGATACCGGCCTTGATGGGGAATGGACATTCCTTGAAGATCCAATTATTGGTTGTTTCGTTGCAAGTGCAGATTTCTGTAATTTTGGCTTAGCTAAGGCCCATCCATCTTAAAGTTTCAAACACCCAAAAACAGAAGAGAACAAAATTATGGTTTTATCCGAGCTCTATCTTTTCTGTTTTCATTGCACATAAGGTCGTCCATTCCATAGGCTCGTGGAGGGTTATCAGCAGAAATGAAATTTTTGGGAAATTTTATGAGATAGTTTTATGTCTTTAACATCGTTTTCGTTGCAAGTGCAGATTTCTGTAATTTTGGCTTAGCTAAGGCCCATACATCTTAAAGTTTCAAGCACCCAAAAAAAGAAGAGAACAAAATTATGGTTTTATCCGAGCTCTATCTTTTCTGTTTTCATTGCACATAAGGTCGTCCATTCCATA